>JAJMCK010000048.1:0-52965 GCA_030572965.1 Wickerhamiella kurtzmanii | reverse complement strand
ACCGCTGATCTCAGCATTACTAGTGCTGCGCCTTACCAACTTGGCCAAGACGGCTGGTTAATGTAAACCTCTGCGCGCCTAAGTACATATTATTTTAGATCCAAGATGCATACAACCTAAGTGCATTGAGAGTGTCTCTATTGACTCTTATTGTCGTCAATTAAAGCAAGTCTTCGTTCAAACGAATGTATTGGGTATGTAACGAACCCCTCCATTGTATCTTGACCTTGTCTGGAAAGAATACAGAATCCTGTGTAATGCTACCAAAATAACAATCATAACTGACAGACACCCGTCAAGTATACCATACCTGAAAAGTAGGCTCAACTGCACTAAGGCAGGAGATGTCAACGGAACTACAAGCGGAAAACTAGAACGCTAACCGATAAAAAGCTGAAAAATAATACACTAGCGGAAAAGAAAAATAGATCTCAAATAAGAAGAGATATAATCTACACCACAGGGTTTAGGGGCGAAAATTCTGCTGATAGTTATATTAGCAATAGGATTAAGATCAGGAGACTAATTTGAAAGTTCAGTAGACTGAACTAAGTGCATTGTGGTCGAGCCATCGTTAGAAATTGGTGTTTAAAGGCCATATAAATTATTGAAGTGTACATGGGTCCTACCCAGCTTGAGCAGACATCAATCAGCCGTCTTGGCCAAGTTGGTAAGGCGCAGCACTAGTAATGCTGAGATCAGCGGTTCGACTCCGCTAGACGGCAATTTTTTTGCTTCCCTTTTCTTGTTTTTTTAAGCTTCGTCGATGTCAATCCTGGCCAAGCTGAGAAGGCCACGACTACGGATTCGTCTCAGCACTTTCAGATCAATCAGAGCAAGGATGGTGACTATGTATAGACGGTCTAGCTGGAACTGCTGCCGCAGCTTAATGGTATTCAATACAAACGATGGTTCGAGGTAAATTAATTAAAGTAGGACCAACTCAGACAAAAAGCAACGCAGTACGAACTTCCTGAGCAGAGTTAAGTGCTCAAAGCCCAGATCTACACCTTGGTCCCACTGGCTTTGGGACCACACCGGCAAAACACAGCGTTTACCATGAGTAAGCCGTCTTGGCCAAGTTGGTAAGGCGCAGCACTAGTAATGCTGAGATCAGCGGTTCGACTCCGCTAGACGGCAAATTTTTGATCAATTTTTTTTTTTTTCGATGTCCGCTTTTTAAACACTGAGACAAGGCTTCATTCGTGATGTGGACTACATTGAAAACTTGTGCCATGAGTCAGCCGTCTTGGCCAAGTTGGTAAGGCGCAGCACTAGTAATGCTGAGATCAGCGGTTCGACTCCGCTAGACGGCAAATTTTTGATCAATTTTTTTTTTTTTCGATGTCCGCTTTTTAAACACTGAGACAAGGCTTCATTCGTGATGTGGACTACATTGAAAACTTGTGCCATGAGTCAGCCGTCTTGGCCAAGTTGGTAAGGCGCAGCACTAGTAATGCTGAGATCAGCGGTTCGACTCCGCTAGACGGCAATTTTTTTTGCTTCCCTTTTCTCCCAAACAGGGCATTGCATTACCAACGGTTTGGCGAGAAGACACTGCGTCATGTGAGTTTCATTTTCGCTGTAACTATCTGTAGTGGTCGGGTGTATGCACGAAAAATATGGTTACTAGCCGGCGTTGTTGAACAGTCCCGATAGCCTGAAGGACTTAACATTCATTCGCCATCAGAACTCTTACCAAAGAACAATAACAAAACTACCAACAACAACGACAACAGTGAAAACAAGCATATAAAAACTTCGAAGACAAAAAAGCATGTATTTACAAAATATGAATTGATCAAACTACATACCGGAGGGTTGATACCCATCATGTGGATATCTGGGTGTGGAAGGTATTTACTTAGATAGGAAGCAACCGACGCCCTGAATGCAAATGGACGTCGCCAAAGTTGAATGCTAGGGCTTAAAGTGGATAGGCGACATGCGTCGACGACGCCCATAGGGGGCAGCACAGCAGCGGTATGCTGGGGTGACAAACAATTCAATAGTGTGCCTGACGTGCCGACTAGGCACACTTCGGCACGTAAAGACGCTACATTCCGGACGGGGCAGATTATTGGGGTATGCTAGCATTTATCGACCATATGTGGGTCTTCAATATGGTCAAGCCTCGTCCCCACAAAGTTACCTGAAAGTCATGGTCTAATGTGACTCTGATCTGCATCACTGGACTGCACCGGTGGGAACCCGAACTCAGGGGTGTGTCCAGACGCGACGCGTTATTTACTCGGTATAGCGACGCTTACCCAAACTGGACAAGGGCAAGGGTTATTTAAGACACCCTGAGACTGGCTGCATAACTTTGGACAAACCCATCCAAGAGGTAGAGTAAGAGAGAAAAAAAAAAGAAAAGGGTGGTGTCAAGGAGGAAAAGGGAGCTGGGGTTCGGCTGTGGGGGTATGACCAAACTACGGTGTACCTCTGTTGAAGCAGGTATTTGTAACGACCGGAGGACCAGCGGATTGAAGACTGAAAGAGATCCCGTCGGCGACGCGATGCGGCATATGTATTTTATGATATGAATCAATTTACTAAATCGTCTAGTCAAATAAAGAAAACAAGAACCACGAGTAGAGATTAAAAAAAGGACCATTTGCAGCTAAAGCCGATACTCGCAGAAGCATGAGATGAAATCTGACGCGTCGATCGAATGCGGACGCCCGGTGATCGAAGCAGAGTGAATACTTACAAGGGCACGAGATCCGCTAGTAATCTCCTACAGGGCACTGTGAAGAACGTTCGTTCCTGGTCCTGACATGTGTGGATTGAATAATACGAGGCGCAAGTTTAGACGCTGAAAGCCTCGGGAACGTGGGACAGACAAGCGAAGGAAATGCGCGTACAAAGGCAGACAAAACAACAACACAGTAGGTTTAAGGGAATAAAGCTCAACCACAACACAATATTAAAATCAAAAACAAATAAATAAAATAATTTCCGCATCTCAAATCTGCGTGCGGCCCATGCCCCCGCGTAGCCTCAGCATTATTACAACCATCTAATCAATGCAAATTCAATAGGGATCCCATTGACAAATGTCGACAAAGGGCATGTACATTGTACATACAAAGTTACATGGGCCCTCGATCGTTGAGAAGCAGGAGATAGTGACTCCAGAGCAAATAGTAGAGAAGATGTTATCGCATCTTTAAAAAAAGCGTCGCGTCTTACTCGGGGGGACGTGAGTCCCGGAGACGCCTCGGAGGCATGCAGGATTTTTGGCAATATTATTCACCAGTTTCGTGGGTTTGTTTTCGCACGGCTAAGTCTCCTAAAATAGCGCGTATCTACAGGCTGAGGTGCATATTTTGTCAAGCTGACCAAATGGCATTTGTTTTGACTGCAGCCTGTTGTTTGTACATTCCTGAGCCGTTACTAAGGCGACAGTGCCATATAAGAAGAGGGATATCCCCCGGTATCCAGAGTTCTTTTCTTTCTTTACCAAGTCACTCTTTAACTTCTCTCACATCTTTCGAAATGTTCGCTCTCGCTGCTCTTGCTCTTGCCGCCGTCGCTCAGGCCCAGAACGCCACTACTACCGTTGTGGACACCGTTCTCACCACCTACTGCCCTGGCCCCACCACCTTCACCTACGGCAACTCTACCTACACCGTGACTGAGGCCACTACCCTCACCATCACTTCCTGCACTTGCGAGGAGGAGAAGCCCAAGGCCACCGGCGAGGCTGCTCCTTCCGTGGCTCCTGCTCCCCACTCTAGCGCCCCCGCTCTTGCTAACGGCGCTGGTGTTGCCGGTGTCGGTGCCGCCGCTGGCGTCGCTGCTGCCGTTGCCTACCTTCTCTAATTGTGTTGTTGAACATACCCTTTAACTAATTAACGACACATGGCGAGCAAAGTAGAATAAATTAACCTTTTGTAAACTGAGCTTTCATTTCAATACATTCTTTATTTTAACGACCTCTTTTCTCTTCCTTTTTTTTCTTTCAAATTACGGAAGTGTTATCTCCTGGTATGTTCATCGGCTTCTGTTTCTGGAAAGGAGCAGATCTACACCTCTGTTTACGTTTCAGTGCGTTGCCGCCCGAACGCGTTATCCATGCACAGTGACTCAGCACGTGCCTTCGAACGCGTCACTTACGTACTCTCTAGTCTCAGTCTCCAGTAGCCTCGGGTCACGCAGTCCAGCGTCCCGGCCTGAGTATAGCCAAGTAAAACTAGATGCCTCGGGATACCACTGAATGTCACTATATGGCAACCACTAGTTAACCTAACTAGTTGTAGTATTGGTTCCTTATTTTTTTTTTCTCGAGTGGTTTTAGCTCTTGGCTCATGCCAGAGCGAGTTATTACACCAAACGGATGGTTTACAGCTAGTTTTATAGTTTAATAACCTTGATCGAAATGGATGGCGCTTTCCAACGATTGATATCCTCAGATCCTAAAAAGAAAGAACCATATTCAACAAAACAATCTCATTACAACACTTGTAGTTTTTGGTCTCTTAAGAGAATCAGGCGAACAAACTATTGATTTCAAACATTTTGAATTTGATCTCGTTGGGAGAACACCGTCATAATCGTTAGCAATTTAGGGAACGTAAGGTCAAAAGTGTACACAGCATCCTCAAGGCATACATACAGTACACATCGAAAATCATCTCTAGTAAACACTCCTCGAATAACTAGAACCACGCAAAATTCACAATTTCTGTACCATATCTAGTTTTACTCTGACAATGGGCTCGAAGTTATATATCGCAGCCAGCACGATGACTCGACACAATTATTAAGCACACACACTCATCAGCTCGAGCCAACGTTAATTATCAAAAAGGCTATCAGACTTTTTAGGCGTACTAGCAGCGACAAGTGAAATTTCGAAGATGGCCGCAAATATCGAGCATGCGATGGCCATCGATGACATTTTCAACTCCAGAGGGACTGCTGGACATAGTCGTAAGTCCAGACAGGAGTCGCAAAAACTAATAGAGTCTGCATTGCTCGCAGACAAAGATGCTGTCAGTCACTTTGTTGGCCTCATCACCAAAGAAGCCTCCGCTAAAAATGTGGGATCGCCCGGCGACTCCTGGTTGCTTCTACAGTGGACAAACACAGTGGTAACTTCTGAGAATGGTAAAGTGACTCTTGGCTTGCTTGCACCCCTCATTGCAAAACTATTGTTTAGAGTCCTAAGCGATCCAGCGTCCAAAGCTCCATTGCGTCGGGTATCCACTCGCCAGACCCGCACAGCACTGGCCCAATTACTTAGACAAGATGCCAAAAGTACTTTGGAAGCATTTTTCCAAGCGCCTGGGTCACTGGAGGGGATCGTGGGCATTGCTGTGCTCGCGAGCGCAGCGGCCGATGCTGCTGGCGACAAACCCGAGGCCGGGGAAATCTTGAAGACACACGAAAAAAAAGTGGCAGAAACTTACTGTCAGACTGTGCTTTCAGGAAAGCCCACTCAGGAAGTATTAAACATACTACCTTACTTATCGCCGATCTTCACCGATCTCTTATCACAAACAAGCTTCGACGAAGTGATAGTCCCCGCTCTCCAAAAAGCATTGCTTCGTGCACCTGAATCAGTGTTGCAGTCGACTCTCCCGGCTATTCTTGATGTGAGCCGTGGTGTGCTGTATACGGACATTGCGACGAAGCAATTGGCATCGAGCCTAGTCTCGAACCTGTCATCTTCTAGCCAAGCCTTGAGGCAAGCATGTGCGTCGACATACGAGTCGCTACTTCGCAACGCTAAAGACCCCTTTGTCGATGATCTTCTCAAGTTCGTCACTAAAGCCACGAACTCCGAGCAGAGACAGCTTGCAGCCAAGGCACTGCTTGGAGCTCCCGCCACAGTAGGTGCTGATGCACTGGCAACGGCTGCAGGCAAAGAGGCAACCGAGTCTGGTATTCATGCACTTGCGTTAAGCTTGCGAGCTCGCCTCGCTTCAGAAGCTGCGGTCAAGGCATTTGAGAAAGGTGTGAGCGATTCTCGCGCTCCGCTAAAACGTGAGTGGATCTCGGCTCTGGCAGAGGGCCAGCCGATTCCCGCAACAAGTTTGCCGGAAGCTCTAAGGGCACAACTGGTGAAAAGCTGGCAGGACATCACCAAGAATATTGGTACTGCAATCACATCAAAGCTTCTACCAGCCGCTTGGGCACTGCTTCTGATTCCGGGACTGGTCCCGGTATCGGAGTACAACGAACAGCACGCTCAGTCACTTTTTGAACCGCGGGCGTACGATGGCTCGTTCTCCAGTCCAGCCCAACTCAATCTGTGCGCGAGAGCTGGCAGCCTCGTCGCTACCCCCACTGCTCTTTCTGCGGTGGTGAAGATCGCTGCCGCGGCATCGAGCTCAGATACTCGCATGATTGCTGCAGACGTTCTCAAGTCTAAAATGAAGTCAGAGCCGTCGCTTCAAGTGTCACTTGCGCGTGCTGTGCACGACTACCTTCAAACTGATGCACCACAACGAGTTGTACCTATCATGGGTAGTTTCACGACTGCAGAGTCGCTATTGGATATTTTCGTTATTGCGCATGACAAGCGAGCGAGTGTTCGCGGAGGTTGGATTGCGCTCGCATTGCAAGCTCGTGTTGACCCTGGTAAGTTGGTCGAGGAAAATGCGACGAGTATTCTTGAGATGTGCATTGAGGGAAAGGTTCTGTCGCTTGCGTCAGAGGCACTCGCAACCGCTGCCTTCGTTGCCCCGCTGGCAATTTCTCCACTCGTTGCTGCTCACCTTGAGCGCTCTCTCGTGGTGATTCCACTAGACGCCGAGGACAAGGCCATCCTAGCCACAAAGGAGGGTGAAGTCGCACGCGTTACAGGACGTGCTGCCGCACCTACATCACGTGGTAAACAAAGCGTTGACGACTGGGAAGCCAAGGTACGTGCCGAAGTTGCCGCCAAAAAGGGCCAGCTCACAAAGGAAGAGAAGGCGCTTGTAGCTGACCAGACTGTCCGTCGCCGCGAGCTTCAGGCTGAGGAGAGTAAAATCAGCAATGCAGCGCTTATAGCGCAAGTGCTTGGTCGGCATACAGCGGAAGGTGTTGATAACGGTGCTTTGCACTGGTTCCCAGTTGCTACTGAGCGACTTATGATCGTAGCGAAGGCCGACCAGCTTGGTGCTGCGAGCGCTGAGGCTGCAATTATGAGCATGAGCAATTGTTTGTCTTCACGATTCCCCAACAAGGCCGTTGTGGGCTCACTACTGCTAAAACCTACCACGCAAAAAATTGTCAAGGTTCTTTATAAACTCAACCCACTTGCTGATCACCGGCCACTCGATCCCGTTTCTCTCGTGTATGTGCTCCCAATCCTAGTTTACGTGTTGAGGACGCTGACGGCTACCATTGGCGCGACCACAACGACATCAAGCAGGCCTAAGGAGTACGTTGAGGCAGATGAGGACCAGGATGAGGAGGCGCAACTTTTGACTCTAGGACTGTTGGCCAATCAGGCCGAGGTCCTTGGCGTCGTTCCGCGTCCTGGCCTCGTTGATGCACTTCTGGCTCTAGTTGTGGCTACAACTGACAAGGGGTCTGTCAAAGACTGTTTGCTTCGCGTTGCTCAAGGTGTGCTGTTTGAGGCCGACGAGCTGAAAGCCATCCTTGATAGCGTCGTCAGCCCACAGGACTACCTTCGCAGCATCACACTGGAGGTGATCGACACTGAAATCGATTTAACGGATATCGGGTATGCACCGCAAATCGATATTGCACGGCATATCCCCGAACTCTCCTCTGTTGCAAAGACTGTCTGGGAGGAGTCCGGACTTGAGCGTGCAGCCGATTTCAGTACTGTGCTTGATGAGCTCGAGCCTTTCCTTGGAGTCTCTGCAGATATCCGTTCATTTGTTGCCAAGACTTATGCATCTGCCAGCCGTGATAATGTTGATGAGGCGTTCGATCGCCTTATGAATCTTTACCGTTTGAAGAAGCAGCCTCCTCCCAAGATTCTTGATGAGTATGGTTTGGAGGTGAAACAGCATTTTGTTGACCCTGTGCCCTTCCGTGCAGGTATCCTGTTGGCACTAAGCGAGCTTGTCCCCAACCTCAGCGTCGAGAAAGTGCTTGAAGGTGCAGAGTTCGTGGTGAGCGACGCTATTACGGACCTTCCGCTAGCTAATGAGGCCCTCGATCTAGGCAAGCTGATTGTCGACTTGCATGGCAAGGCCCAAATGGATGGTCTTCTTCCCATATTCGCTGGCCGAAACGTGGTGCTGTACGCTTGGGAGTCACTACACCTCCCTGCCGGCGACGAGCGTTTGACACTCATTGTCGACGACCTTCTTGCATCCCTAAAGACGTGCGACGCCGCCACGGGCGAGCGTGCTGCCGTCGCTGATTGTCTTGAGCAGCTCGCGCGGCGTATCGAAGCACAGCCCGTGCTAGAGAGACTATTAGCGCAGACGTTCTCTGCCAAGGAGCCCCTTGAGCGCTGGGTGGCTGCATATGGCTTAGCGGGCCTTGCTGCCGGTCTTGGTCTTGTTGTTATTGGCGACTATTCCATTGTACGACAAGTCGAACAGAACGTCGAGGACAAACGTGACCCCGGTCCTCGACACGGTGCTCAAGTGCTTGTGGCGGCACTCGCTGAGCGTTTCGGAACCAAATTCGAGCCATATGCTCTTCGCCTCATGCCGGAGGTGCTCGCCGGCCTCGGTGACGGCCAGGCATTTGTGCGCGAGGCAGCTGCCGAAGCGGCGCGAGCGATTATGCAGCACACTACCGCATTCGGTGTACAGAAGCAAGTTCCACTCGCTTTGAGGCGTCTTGACACAAACCAATGGCGTTCAAAGAAGGGCGCTGTTGAGCTGCTTGGTACTATGGCTTACCTCGATCCCCGTCAACTCGCCGTGTCTCTTTCAACAGTTGTGCCTGAGTTGGCAGGTGTACTGAATGATACTCATCGCGAAGTACGTGCTGCTGCCAAGGCAAGTCTGCAAACATTTGGTGACGTCATAGAAAACCCTGAAATCAGAGCGCTGGTACCGATTCTTCTCGAGGCTATTGGAGATCCACCAGCAAAGACTGAGGCAGCACTTACTGCGCTCTTGCGCACTAGGTTCGTGCACTACGTTGACTCGCCATCTCTCGCTTTGGTTATCTCAGTGGTTCAGCGTGGTCTTTCCGACCGTTCAGCTTCAACTAAGCGTCGTGCTTGCCAGATTGTCGGCAACATGTCTATTCTCACCGCTGGTCCTGACCTCATTCCATACCTGCCGACTATCATCCCATCGCTGGAAGTCGCTATGACTGACCCCGTGCCAGCCACATCGGCCACTGCCTGTAAGGCATTGGGCGTCTTGGTACAGAAGCTAGGTGAAGATCAATTCCCCAACGTCATTCCTCAAATGCTCGAAAACTTGGCGGACCCGGAGAAGACAAGCGATCGCTGGGGTACGGCGCAGGGCCTTGCGGAAGTGCTGCACGGTCTTGGTTTACCACGACTCGAGGCAGTGCTACCATCCATTCTACAGGGATGGAGCTCGCCCCAGACCCATGTGCGCCAGGGCTTTGCACCCTTGTTGCTTTTGCTACCGTCTAGCTTTGGTGCCAGCCTCGTCCCATACCTGCCACAATTGGTCACCCCGTTACTGCGAGCGCTTGCAGATGTTACTGAAGACATCCGCGAGATGGCGCTCAAGGCTGGTCGGCGAATTGTGCGAAGCTACGCCCAACAGTCAGTTGAACTGCTACTTCCAGAGCTTGAGCGTGGTCTTGGTAGCGGATCTTGGCGTATCCGTCTCGCATCCGTTGAGCTTCTCGGCGATTTGCTCATGCAGCTTTCTGGTAAGAGCGCAACTGACAAGCCTGGATTCACGGAGGCTCCTCCTGGCGCTGAAGGCGAGGCTGTCGGCGAGACTCCAGAAGGCGATGCTGCTGAAGAAGAAGATGAGGCAGACGACAACGAGCCTGCTGCACGTCACCCGCTGGCACAACTTGGCCTCAGCAACGGCGATCGTATATTGGCTGGTCTATTCATGTGCCGAGCCGATGTGGTTCCTGCAGTGCGCCAGGCTGCTCTCGAGACGTGGATGTCGCTTGTACCCAATACCCCACGTGCTGTCAAGGCAATCTTGGCAACCCTGGTTAAAGTCGTTGTATTGCGCCTCGGCGATGATGACGCTGAGCTCCGCGACATTGGTGGCCGTGCACTTGCTGAGCTCGTCCGCCGCGTCTCTGGTGCCCTGGCACAAATTCTTCCAACTCTCGAGAAACTTAATGCGACTGATCCTGGTGCCCGCTTTGGTATTTGCTCTGGCCTTGTCGAGCTGATTGAGGTTACGCCGCCTGAAACGCTTCGTGAGTTCCACGCGCCGCTGTCACAACTTGTGCGCGAGGGACTCACCGATAGCACTAACCCCGCAACTCGCGAAGCAGCCACCAAGGCTCTTAATGCTCTGCACTCTGCGGTTGGCGACTCCGTTGGCGACCTGCTTCCAGGTCTCGTCGCTCAGGCCGCAGCTGGTGATGAAGGCGCATTGGCCGCTTTGCGCGAAATGCCTGGTGCATTCGCCAAGGCAGTGCCAGCGTTCCTGGAGCCACCACTTACCCTCGCCAAGGCGACTGGCCTCGCAGAACTCGCACAATTCGCCGATGCGGAAATTTGGCAACATGTTGAGCGCGTTGTCGAGGCCCTACTTCCTCACACCGAATATGCTGCTGAGCTTGACACCATCCTACATGTAGCATGTCCCGAGGCCTATCTCTTGAGTGCTGCCAAGGGTGATGACACTCTCCGCGAGAATGTCTTCAACCGCATGGCGCATCTCTACAATGCTCGTAAGGAGGATGGCCAGAGCCTTGACCTTGTGTTCGCGTCCGATTGGCTCAACTTGGCCCTTCTCACCCTCGAGGAGACTAGCAACGTATCTCGAGCAGCCGCTGCGATGGTTGGCGCTCTCGCTGCCGCAGCCACAAAGGCACAACAGGCTCAATTGGCAACCCCGGCTTACCATGCCTTGCGCCTTGCTGGACCATCCACTCCAGGACTTACCCCGCCAAACTTCATTCTGCCTATCTTTGTGCAGGGCTTGGTTGGTGGCACGAACGCCGAGAAGGAGCACGGCGCGCTCGGCCTGTCCGAGACTGTTCATCGTGTCCCGCCGGAGGCTCTCAAGCCTGTGATCACTCAAATCACTGGTCCTCTTATCCGTGTTGTGGGTGAGCGTGCGGCTCCGGAAGTTAAGGCAGCGGTGCTCTATGCTCTACACGAGCTGCTTAAGGCAGTGCCAACGTATTTACGACCGTTCCTGCCCCAGCTTCAGCGTACTTTCGCTAAGAACCTGTCTGAGAGTGCTGCCCCTGTGCGCACACGGGCCGCAGCCGCGCTTGGCGAGCTCATCAAGCACCAGACTCGTGTCGATCCTCTAATCAAGGAATTGGTGAACAGTGTTAAAGCAGCGCAGACAACAAGCCCTGGTGTCTACGAGGCAACTCTACAAGCTCTGCTCGAAGTCGTGGTGCACGCTGGTCAGTATATCAGCGAGCCCATGCGCCAACAAGTGGCAGAAATCGTCGTCAACTCCGAGATCTCTGGACCTCAGGCCGTACTTCTTGCCCGGCTCGCTGCTTCGCTTGCCGCGCTTGAGCCGGAAATTGCTCGCTCTCTGGTCAAGGATGGTGCAAGCAGTGTCGGAAGCGTACTTGCTTCTCACGCCTTGTGGGTATATGCACCAGACGTCGCACGGACCATGTCCACTGACCTTGTGTCCACCGCGGCACAAGCGGCTCTCAAGGACCAACAGACATTCAGTGACACAGGCGTTCGTGCCCTGGGCGCAGCGTTGCTGAACTCGAGCGGTCTTCCCACGAGCGACGCAGAACTCGCTGTGAAGACGTTGACGAAGACGATTGAAAAGAGCGAAAACCGCAGTCTAGACACCCGAAGACTCAGTCTGATTACCTTGGGACTTGTGAGCCAGCGTAACCGCGAGCTCATTGAGCCTGTTCTTGACGATTTGACCTTGCCATTGTTCGCTGCAGCTCGTGACACTGTCATTCCCGTCAAGCTCGCCGCCGAGAAAGCGTTCTTGTACGTGTTTGACCTTGTTGGACGACAGAACTCCAGTGCATTCGACGAGTGGTTCGCTACTGCTAAATCTTCAATGCCTGAGAACACCCAACGCTCACTGTCTGAGTGGGTTCGCAGAGTCGCTATGCGCCATGCTGCCCGCGAGGCAGAGGCTGCCGACCAAGGCACGAGCCAGGACGACGCACAAGAGCTGCACACTGTTGCTTAAGTTAAAGACGTACTAGATAATTAATTACAGAAAGCCGTCTCTTTCTATAATTTCGAACGAAATACAGCGTGCGATTTCTCCTCTCCCTTGATTATATGCCTCAAAGTCGAGGGCACTACGCGACAGATGATGACGTTTTCACCCAGCAGCAAACCTGATAAACTTGACGATTGACTTCCGATATCGGCGGCTATGCGGAAATCGCCGTTGTCGTCGTTGTCCCGGTAGAGAAGTAATGGTGGGTCGGATGCGGCTATTTATTTACGCTGCAGAAAGTACCAAACTGTTTGACGTATCAGAACACTGGGCAACGTCCGTGCAGCGGATAGATAAGGATCCAAGCTGGGCAATACTAAGCGAGCAGGGTCCTTATCGCATGCAATTATCAAGTAAATTAGGCGGGAAATCTTCCATCGATTTATCAGCTGCAGATCGCCCTGCTTGAATCAAGGCCTGAAGAGGGGCAAGGGTTGATGTGAAGAGATAGTCGATAGCCTGCTTGTAGACATGGTGATGGCTGTGGGGCGGCTCCTATATATAACATAGACAGAAACATTTCAAGTCGTAAGCGCCGTATATTTCAGAGGACAGAAGGACAACAGCAGGCATTCTTATCCTTGGAAAGATGAGAGAATACACTGCGAGGAATGACGAGGACCTCCTCAACTCCCTTGGATACAAGCAAGAGCTGAAGCGCGAGTTTAGTGTGTTCCAGCTGTTCAGTGTTGCGTTCTCAATCATGTCTTTGATCCCAAGTATCGCATCCGTTATCTCCTATGGCCTCCAGGCTGGTGGTCTTGGTATGTCTGTTGGCTGGCTAGTAGCCTCGGTTTTCATCACGATTGTTGGATTGTCGCTCTCTCGTCTAGGTTCAGCCTACCCCACTAGCGGTGGTCTCTACTACTGGACATTCCAGTTTGCACCCAAAAAGATTCGACGGCCAGCATCGTTCCTTTGTGCGTACGCCAACACCCTCGGTCTAATTGGCGGTATCTGCAGCATTGACTATGGGTTTAGTCTGATGTTAATGTCTATCCCCGTAGTGGCTCTCGACGGATCATTCGTTGCTACGAAATATGAGACTTACGGCGTGTTCGTTGCCTGCGTGTTGGTTCAAGCCTTGATGGGCCTATTGCCAAGTCACTATCTTAACAAGGTTCAAACGGCAGCGACGTGGCTCAATCTCATTTTGGTATTCATTGTTTGCATTGCGCTTCCGATAGGAGCAGCACACAGGCACACACTCAACTCGGGCCATTGGGTCTTTAACGACAAAACGAATTTGTACTCAGGCTATAGCTACGGCGCAGCATTTTTATTCAGCTTCATGGCCGCAGTGTGGACCATTGGCGCTTTCGATTCTTGCATTCACCTTAGCGAGGAGGCATCAAACGCCAGTACTGCTGTCCCAATCGGCATCATCATGTCCATTGTGCTTTGTGGTTTGCTTGGATTCGCCTCGCAGTCTATTATTGCTGCTTGCATCAAGAATAAGGATATTGCAGCAGCGATGTCGACGGCATATGGACAGCCTTTGGCACAGATTATCTACGACAGTCTAGGAAAGAAGTGGACAATTGCCATCATGACGCTCATCTCCCTTGCATCGCTTGTGATGGGCTCGTCGATCCTGACTGCCGCATCGCGCCAGACTTATGCAGTGGCTCGCGACGGTATTCTGCCGTTCAGCAGACTCCTCGCCAAGGTGAATGTAGAAACTGCAGTTCCTGCGAATGCTGTATTCTTTGACTGCGCTGTCGCCTTACTACTTGGTTTGCTCACCCTTATTGACACAACTGCGGCTAGCGCCCTCTTTTCGCTCGCAGCTAGCTCCAATAGTCTCGCGTGGGTTCTCCCGGTGGTATTCCGATTTTTCTTCCCGAACGCAGCCGAGTTCAAACCAGGGCCATTTGATTTGGGCGACAAGGTCTCGAAGGTTATCGATGGAATCACCATTGCGTGGCTAGCATTCATTATTCTGGTGCTGACCGTCATTCCCCAGACTATTCCTGTTAACAAGAACACCATGAACTACACCTGCGTTATCAATCCAATTATATGGATTGGTGCCATGGTCTACTACTATGTCGACGCCTACAAGTGGTATGAGGGCCCTAAGAAGACCTTCGCCCCCGACATAGAAGTGCTACAAGGCGCCCAAGTCGAGGCCTCAGCAAGTCCAGACGAGAAGAAGGCCGATACTGTGGCTATGCATGATGCAGACAGTAGTGGTGATGGCAGTATCTAATTAATTTAAGTTTTTGAGTTCTTATGTACAGTCTTTTGGCAATCCTCGCATTACCTGTGTGTCCGGGGTTACTCCGAGTCACGACCAGCGTCATTGATCGCCTTCTTTGAAGCCGAGGTTCTTGAATTCATCCTTCTCCATTAACTGGTGGTCCATGCGGCACGTCAGATAGTTCTTGGCTAGCATGCGACAAGTGTGCGCGTTCTGTCCGTCAGCAAGTCTCAAGCATTTGATGTAATTTGCCGCCAGCTCAGCACACTCGCCGTCATGATCAACCGGGAAGGAGCCGCGTTGAGGTGGTACTGGCCTGAATCTCGAGGACTGTGGTGCAGACATTGTCGGCTTCTTCTGGCGCTAACGCTACTTATTCAAGTGTCGTAAGTGAGAGAATTAAACGGTGAGCTGATTACACGATACTGAAAGCATGGATGAAGATGATGCACCTACCCTAGCCTTGTACCCCAACTTGTGGTGACTAGAGTGTTTCAATAATTTTAAGCATGCAGACGTGTAGCATTTGCAACTGATACATGCTCTCAATAAATATTAGAATTTAAGCGGAACTGCCGATAGACGCTGTTCACAAGCAGCCATGCGAGATTCCATTGCTCCCATACGAACGTCGAATGTGCGAACCACCGTGCGAAGCTGATCTACGGAGCTAGTGAGCGCAGTGACCTGATGTTTCAATTTGTCAATCTCAGAGAAGACCTCAGCATCGACCGAGTCAGCCTGGCGAGACGCGATCCAGCGCGGTATTTCAGGTGTGCTGTTTGTTTCAAAATTAGGATCGACGCCAGAATGAATAGGACGAGATGTTCGGGTCGAAGGGATGGTAGGCGGCCTGGCATATGGTTTGGCGGGTGTTGTAGGCCCCTTTTGCCGAATGTAAGATGACGGATACTGATTTTGACTTGATGATGCCTGGGATCCTAAAGCTCTTAGCATTGGCACCCTTTCTGACAGTCCTTGTTGTGGCTCTTGGAGCGCATCATACTGCTGTAATTGGCTTGGAGCAGGTCGAGGCGATCTATTAGAGAGTTTGGCAGACTCAGTTGCTTGTGCTGCTCTATTTACAGCAGCTAAGGACTGTGCTCTTTCGTCGGGATCAGATTCATCATTCGCGACAACGGCGCCCGGCCAAACCTTGTCTCGGCGCAAAGAGTCATTGAAAAATGACTTCGGAGGAGTCGGGATCGAGTTCGGTCCATCCAGAGTCCTCGTACTTGCTTTGGGTCGCTGCGTGGTCGGCTCTCTGAGGAGAGGTGTTGCAGAGCTGGGCTCGTCTGCCTCAGCCAGCTGGGGCAAGTCTTTTGCTGTATTTATAGTATGCGGACGGGATGAACCATCGCTTAGACTGGCGCTCGTGATGGTTCTTGCCGTAGTTCTCAATGCAGGCGTGGGGGTACTGACGGAGCCGCTTCTCGCAACAGACTCCACAGCAGGATCTGCAGCACTTTCGGGGGTCAATTGGCCCGTGGTCTGCTCTGGAGAATGGGACTCTGGATTTGCCTGAAGATTCCGAAACGTTTTATCGCACTTACCTCCGGTCCTTTGGTGTCGAATTAGATTGTCTCTACGGTTGAACTTTCGGCCACACCTATCACACTCGAGAGAATCCTCCTGCTGATAATGTCCTTTCATGTGCCTATAACAGCTGGAATCTTGCCGAAACGATTGGTCGCAATATGCGCATTGATAGCGAAGCTCCTGCTCGTCCGAGTTCGCCATGGAGTCCCAAGCTAGTCGTGTTTGTGGGCACGCGACGCGTGATAAATAAACTTACACACACGCACACACGCCAAGAATAAGCCACTCTCAAAATTTAACTTATGAGCTTCTTGGGAGAGAAGCAAGGTGGTGTTGGGTGGTGGATTTGCGCATCAAACCTTTCGGAAGCTTTGGCACAATCATCATGTGATTTTGGGAGATGACTATCACTCATCGTCATCGCTCAGAGCCAGTCGAGTCAGTGCGGGCAGGGCAATTAGCAGTCAGTACCGGAGCAGATCTGAAGCTCACGGTTGCGTGTAAAAGGTAGCGACATCGGAAACCCCTTACTGAACTCAAGCTGAGTGCGTAGGTGCCGACTCTCTACTTGGATCGAAATCAAGATATCAGTGATCTCGGATTCCAACTCTAAACAGGGTCTAAAAATATCTGATCTTGGCGTGCCTTGAAAGGACTGGGTGTGGTTTAACGCTGCAGATTGAAAACTTCTATCGCAAATTGCAAGCTTAACCCATAAGATTGGGCAAGTTGTAAATCTACGAGGAGGTGATGAGCGCAATAGACGACGCCCTGATCGGGAAGGCACTCGAGAGTGATCTTCCGGTGCCTAAATTACGCTCGGCGAACCGAAACTATGAATCTAATGGATCCACGAGCTCCCAAATGAGCTGGATGGAAGCAGCTAAGAAGGTCAATCTGGATCCCCGACCGTCATCTGTTGAGGCGTTTGAAAGAGGACTGCTTCCGACCATTCGCACCCTTTCAGCGCAGTTCGACTGTGAATTATGTCCACGATGCAATAGGCCTGTTGTGGCCTCAGTTATTGGGAAACATATTAAAGATTGTGAAGCTCGGGCAGCTTTGATCGATGCCCAAAAAGCTAATGGAAATGGAGTGCGCGCGTCATCGGCGCAATTGGGTGAGGGCGAAACGAGTGATGATGATGCCCGTGCAAATGGAAAACATTCAGCCAATGGGGACGGAAACGAGACAGATGGTGCTGGCGCTACTGCTTCGTCGTCAAAGAATCGCAAACGCAAGGCCGAAAATGCGGCGAACGGCGAAAACGGCTCCGCAACAAAAAAGAAGGCACGGACGGCCAAGCCAAAGGCACCAAGGGCCCCAAAGCCCCCGAAGCAGCCGAAAGAGCGCGTGGTGGTCCCCTTCAACCCAGACAAACAATGCGGTGTCACCTTGCCCAATGGCCAGCAGTGTCAACGGTCACTCACATGTAAAGCTCACTCTATGGGCGCTAAACGGTTAGTACCAGGCCGTTCCATGCCCTATGACGTTCTCCTTAGCCGTTACCAGCGCCAGAATCAAATCAAGCAGGCCCAGCTATCTGCTACTCAGGCTGCGAATTTGGCAGAGTCAGATCAACAGCTCGAAGCACAGGCCCAAATGAACCCCGAGAAAGAAGTTCAGCAGGTCTTGGAAGGTGTCCGCCGTGTATACTGTGCCCCTCTTGACCGACGCGTGATACTCCCCTCTCGATTACGAGTAAACAACTTCCGTTTGCGAGAAATGCTCGCACTTGCATTGTTGCCGAAGGGCATCCCCCCCGTCGGAGACGCCCTGTATGGAAGATCACTAATTTTCAACCCAGAAGATCCGGAGAGGCTCCAGTACGTGCGTGCGCCAGCAGTTCAGCGATCAATGTACCTTGCGAGCTTGCAGCAGCAGAGACAAGCACAACTTCAACGACAGCAGCAAGCCCAAGTGCGAGCCCAAGTACAAGCGCAAGCACAAGCACAAGCCCAGGCACAAGCGCAGGTTCAAGCGCAGGTTCGCGCTCAACAGGCACAGGCTCAGCGCAACCAGTCGGGGCATGTGCCTGGTGTAAATCCGGGAGCAGGTCAGCGACAGCCCCCAGCGGGCTCTGGCGGCGCTGGTGGCAACAGACCTGGATCAGCTTCGAGATGAGCTTCTCCGAACCGTAGGCCCTTTGCACACCTTCTGCCGCAGTGGTATGACTAGACGCTAAGGTGGCCACCGCGCAAGTGAGAAAAGAAGCAAATGTGAATATGATCTGATTATTATTTATTTAGACCGACCTATCATCATCTTATTATTACCACTGAGTGGACTCGAGCAAGACAGGGATAAACCACTGCATGAACGCGTAGAGGCGAATCAAGAACCACACTGCCAGGATCGGCAGCACGATAGCGCCAAAGATCGAGCTGTAGCCTACAAGTCTGCAGCGCTTCGCAACTGCTTCTTCATTCGGGCGGCTAGAAGCCAAAGTCTTCTTGGCAACGATGTCAAGATCCTCGGCAAGGTTGTCGGGAGAGAATCGAGCCGCCACCACTTCCTGGCCCTTGACGCCCATTGCGTGGAGCTCATCATCAGACATGTCAAGGAGTACACGGCGGATGACTCTGTACCAATCCTCAGCATCCGACGGGCGTAGCCAGCCAGTCACGTTGTCATCGATTGTTTCGAGAGGACCACCTGTGTTGGTCGCGAGAACTGGCGTGCCGGCACGCATAGCCTCAAGCGGCACGATACCGAAATGCTCATTAGTGGGGGTATATAGAAGTGCGGAGGAGCGCTTCAGTAAGTAGTTTTTCAGCGGGGATGAGACAGAGGGTAAGAATACAACGCTCAATTTAGAAAGATCAAGACCGCGGAGGTCCCCACCTGGTAAGATGGTTTCTGCAGGTAACCTGAATTTGGTAGCCAGTCGCTTGAGCTCCTCAAGGTACTCAATGTTTTCTAAGACGCGGGTGTCATAACCACCAGCAATCACAAGCAAGTGCTGTCGCGCTCTTGGGACAAGATGTAAGAGCAGACTGTAGGCCTCAAGGGCCAATTCGATATTCTTCTTTCGTTCGAAGCGATTGATGCTCAAGAGAATCCTTCCAGGGAAATGCTCAAAGACTGGGTCGACAATAACCGGGGCGCCCTCTGGTTCCACCACAGGGTAGACGACGCTTGGAGTGGGAAGATCCTCTCCGAATGTCTTAGTATAGACTTCGCGGGTGTATTTGCTGTTAACAACGACCTGGTCAGCTAGTGAGGTCGACCAACGCTCGAAAGCGTCAAATGGGAGCCTGTACAGTTTTTTGGCCAGCGTCTTACGCTCAGTCAATAGCAAATCAGGATGGTGGCAGTAGAAAAGGATCCTGGCACCAGGCATGGATGTGCGGAGATATGGTATAGCGGCAGGCAGCTGGTCAATGATAAACAAATCAGGCCGTTGAGAGCGGTGCACAAGCTGTAGGGCAAGATGGAGCTGACGGCCGATGGCACACATGATCGCGAGCTTCCCAACAATATTACGCGGGATTATCGAGTCGCCCAAAACAACAACCTTCAGGGAACCATCCCTAGTTTCCTCGAAACAATGCTTCTTGTCGTGGTGCGAAGTATAGATCACGACTTCGTGGCCAAGCCTCTTCATAGCAAGTGCACTGTCGACGACAAGTCGCTCAGCTCCACCAATTCCTAGGTCGGGGTGTATGAATGCGACCTTCATTTTGAGTCCTAACACGTGTAAATCTTTCGAAAGAGATTTCTCAACGGGCAGGGGATGAAATGATGATCAGCTGGTTGCATGAAACTAAGCGGAAATATTTATTTACATCGGTCACGTGAGACAATCAAACGGATGCTGCCGTTGGCGATCGAGAGCGAACCAAGAATAGAAATAGCTACTCTTGAAAGAGAGTTATTTTATGCTGGAAGAGTCCCATGGATAGCGTCTCTCAAGAGTTGACGCAGTCCATAATGCTTTTCCTTCGATTCCAATGGTGGAAGCGATTTATGGAGTTGGTTACGATCAGCCCTTGGAACATTCGCAGCTCCCCAATGTTTCCGGATCGCATCGTCCAATTGTGGAGTGTATACTGAATTATAGCAGAGCTCCATCTCAGTGTCCACGTTCAAGTAGCCGCGGCGGGCGGTTGGGGGAGCTTGAAGGTTGTAACCTCTAATAGCCCTATTGATATCCTCGATTGCCTTCACATGATAGCTCCGATAATGATCTTCCCATTCAGACAACTTCGGTGACTGAGAGCGAGTCAAAGCGATAGCCTCTTCAACGCCATTGTGACCATAATATCGTTCAATTGCCTGGAGAACGATTTTCTCCCTCAAACGAGCAGCAATTTCAGCACGGAAAGTTTCAATTCTTTCGCGTACAGCCAGTTGCTTCGCTATCCAAGGCGGGGTACCTCCTTGTTTCTTGATGATATTATTGAGCATATGTTCCGTAAAGTCGATCATAGGGTTTGCAGCTTCGGCGCCAGTTATGACAGTCGCTTTTGCATTCTCACCTCGTGGTATATCCGAGAATAGTCCTCTCGCATATGCATCTTCTATTTGCTGAGAAGCAATCGACTCAGCCCAGCCTCCACCACTCAATCCACTCTTGTTCATTTGGCGACCTTTGCCATGAAGCACCCGCTCCTTGTGTGTCGGGCCCTCTTGCTCATTGTATCGATAGTCAATGGCCGACTCGCGTGCATTCACAAGTCTCTGTGTTCTTGGTATCTTCAAAGGCTTGTATGTATCGTTCAACATTCGCAAGCTTGTGTCGGCCAATGTCTCCTCCCCTGTCCACGGTAAGGCTTCAGCAATCTGTCGTGCTTGTCGCGGTGCCGCTGCGGGTATACGGCTCAGTCCTAAAGCCCTTTGGTTTTCGTATCTGAATCTTCTGTCCTCAGCCTTTGTTTCAAGAGCCAATTGCTCGAATCGCTTTGCCACCGCCTTCGCCCCAGATTGTCCTTTCATTTTCGCAGTGTTAGTGTGTGGGTAGTTCGCATAATGTGCTCATCACGCTGGAGCTTCAGCCCTACATCATGTGACCATAGCACGACGCTAGAGAACGACATAGCATTCTCTTACGATTGAAGATGTACATATTAATATTGGTTGCAGTGCCCATATACATAGAAAAGGTCTCATTTATATTCGGTTTTTAGAAGATGAACTTCGCTCTTTCTGTCTAGAGCTTCTTCCATCACGGCTATGTCATGCATGTTCTAAACGTCGCGTCATCTGAGCTGGTTACTGATCGAGCCAAGTGTCAATAACTTTGAATCCGCTCGGGCTACTTGTACTCGACCAATCTTAACCTTGTTGGTTTGAGCTTTTTCTTCGGATCAGTACAAAAAAGCCAACGAGTTGGATATTTCACAAAATAGAAATCAAAATGTCCGCCTCTACGGTTAGAGTGAAGTCAGTCACCAGCGGTGACACCCTGGTAGTCGGCCTGCCCTCGGGAGAACAGAGACAGTACTCTCTTGCTTTTGTGGGAGCTCCTCGTCTCAGTGCAACAGCGCACGAGCCTTTCGGCTTCGAGGCCCGTGAGTTCCTTCGATCACTGCTGATTGGCAAGACTTTGGCGCTCAAGCCGTTGTACACCATCAACGGCCGCGACTACGCCGACTTTTCCTCGCCGATTTTCACCTCTTTGATTGCATACACGCTTGAAAATGGCTGGGCGCGCCTTAGAGATGACTCTGTGTCTAAAACTGGCTACGAGGAGTACCATGGTACTCTCGAGGCCGCGCAGAAGAAGGCGGAGTCCGCTGAACGTGGCATCTGGAAGGAGGGTGCTGCTCTCAGCATTCGCGTAAGACGTGAGGTCCCATATGAGCTCTATGGGTCTCACAGACAGATCCCCAGTATTGTTGAGCGTGTGGTGGCCGGCGATAGGATCCAGATCCGTACTCTCATGGATCGTGACGATCAATTCCTCGGCTTGGCTGCTCTTGCTGGAATCAGAGCCCCCAGAACTGCTTCCACTGTTGACGGCTCGGGAGGTGAGCCGTTTGGAGAGGCCGCGAGACAATTCGTTGCGGCGAAGCTGCTGCAGCGAAACCAAGTTCGTGCGGTTTATGTGGCCCCGTCACCCAACTCGAGTGCAAACGCGTCCCCGCTGCCTCTGGTTGAAGTGGTGCACCCTGCTGGTGATGTTGCCCTTTTGTTAGTGAAGGAGGGCCTTGCAATGGTTGCTGAGAACCAGGCGGCTGAAGTGGGCTCTGATCGCATTCTGAGCCTGCGAGCCGCCCAAAAAGAGGCGGAACTAGCTGGCAGAAACATCTGGCAACTCCGCAAGCAGCGCAAAGAGCAGCTTCCCTCTGGATATGACGCTGCTGTCATTCGCGTTGTCTCTAGCGATACGCTTGTCTTGGACAATGGAAAGACCGTTCAGCTGTCTTCGACAAGAGCTCCGAGACGCAACGATCCAGAGACGGCACCTTTTGTTGATGCTGCTCGTGAGTATGCACGCAAACTGCTGATCGGCCAGCATGTTACCGTCTCCACCGATGCCGTTCGCCCAGCCTCTGGGCAGTTTGAAGAGCGTGACCTCGTTACCGTGAATATTGACGGTCGTAACGCGGCTTTGGATATCATCCGCGCTGGTTGGGCCACAGTCGTTTTCCATCGCCGTGATGACGATGACCGCTCGCCATTCATTGATGAGCTCAAAACAGCCGAGACCGAAGCCGCTGACGCCAAACGCGGTCTTCACGGCAAGGCACCCAAGCAGTCGAACAAGATTGTCGACGCGAGCGAGTCAGTTGTTCGGGCGAGAGGCTTCTTGTCGAGTCTTGAGCGCCGCAGCCGGATCCCGGCAATTGTCCAGCACGTGAGCTCTGGCGGCCGTCTACGTCTTGAAGTTCCTTCCGAAAATTGCACCTTGACTGCAGTTCTTGAGGGTGTGCGAGTGCCACGGCCGACCGATGATTTCGGCAAGGAGGCTTTGGATTACACTCTGAGACATTTCGGCCAGCGCGAAGTTCAAATAACAGTGCGTAGTGTCGACAAGACGGGAGCTTTTATTTCTCATGTATATCATGGAAAGGGAGAGGCTGGCTCGCTTGCACTCAAGCTGTTGTCAGAGGGCCTTGCCAGCATTCATGCCCCGAGTGCCAACTTCCTTGAGCAGCGCACCGCCCTTGAGAATGCTCAAGACTCCGCCAAGCATGCTCGCAAGGGCATGTGGAAAAATTATGACCCTGTTGCTGAGGCCGCTGCCGCACTCGAGGCAGCCAAGCTGGAAAAGGCCGCTGAGGCTGAGGACAAGGAGGATGGCGGTGCGCAGGGCATTTACCAAGATGCTCGAGTGACCAATGTCACACCTGAGCTGCTTTGGTTCCGCCTCGCGAGTGTCGAAAGTCGATACCAGCAAATGAGGAAATCCCTCGCCTCGTTCTTCGGGGCTGCTGCCAACTCTGATGCTCGCAGACTTGAGCGACCACCTCGGAGAGGCGATGCCGTGACAGTGGCACTGCCTGGTAACCTGTACGCTCGTGCGAGAATCCTGGCGTTTGACAAGAAAGGAACATATGATATTTTGTTTGTCGATACTGGAAAAGAGGACACGCTTGACATCGCCCAGATTCTCCCATTGCCGCAGCAGTTCCAGCTTCAGGCGGTGCCCGAGTTCGCCAAAAGCACCCAGCTCAAGTATATACACGCACCTCCCAAGAATCACGCTGCTGCATACGTCGACTTTATCGAGCAGCAGACAACCAAGCCTGTTGTGGTTCTCTTGTCGAGTGCGGGAGCTAACGTGTTCACCGAGGACTCGCAAGCCGTTACTGATAGCCTTAACTCGCGGCTGGTCAAGTCTGGCTGTGCAGCTGTTCCTGTTGCAGTTGAGAAGCACGATGAAGCTGCACCTTTGCTGAAGCTCCAACGCGAGGCTATGCAGGACCATATCGGTATGTGGCAGTACGGCGATCCTAGAGATGATGATGACCTTTAAAAAAATCTACTGAATTAAGTATCCCGTGTACAAATCTTTTTGTCTTTGATGTGCTGGTGTAAAACTAATTAGCTTGGCCCAGGGAGAGAGGGAATGCGTGTTTCTGACGCGCCCAAAAAACGCCCCGCAAACATTGACTCTGGTCAATGAAAGTGGAAAATTTCGTGATATAAGTTACATTTTGTGTTGTTTTTTTAGTGGTGGTGCTCATCAAGTGGGGGCCCAAGGTAGTTGAGCTTGTAGCAGCAGCCGGACTCCCAATCACGGCCGATCTTGCCAATCTCCAGTCTGATCCAGTTCACCTCCTGGGAACCGGCGGGGAAACCAGTGCAGCCAACGTAACGAACGGGGTCGTAGCTGTCGACAATAATGGGGTCGGTAGGAGTGCCCTTGCGGTCAGCCTCGAGGGGCTTAGTGTCGAAAAGCTCGATACCCTCGAGCTTGGCAAGAAGCTCCAAACGCTCGATACCAGTGGCCTGCTCGAAGTCGTTGGGGATCTCACCAGGCTTGGGGCCGGGACCGAACAAAGCCTCAGGATCGGTAGCCTCCTCGAGGGTACGCGACTGGCGGATCTTGCTAACGTCGAACTTGCCAGCACCAGAGCGCACAACGCTAGTCATGCTGAAAGGACGGGCAGCCACAGGAGCCACCCGAGACAGAATTCTTCTGGCAATCATCTTGAGTCAGATAAACCTGGGTTGATGATGGTGTTGGTGTAAAAGGGCTGCGAATGACAAGATGAATTTATCTTTTGTCGGGTGCTAGACGAATGATTAAGCCTGGCGCTGGTTGGCCGATTCTGGGGCACGAACGAGGTCCAGTCCAGCTTGGGAGGAGAGAGGGCCACACACGACTTAAACCAACAACGCTGGTCTTAGTGCTGCTGGGTGCTGGCTGCATGTACTGGGCTAGATCTTACATAATCACATTGGGATTTTCTGCGATGAGGTCGAGAGCCAAAAAGAGGTGAATGAATATGTGCGGGTGTGGTCGTCGTTTCCATTGCGTGGGATTAAAACCTGACCTCCACACTCCACATTTGAAACCTAACCACACACAAAATACGGATCTAAACTCCATGAGTGCGAACTGCAATGTTTAGAATATCAAAAGGGAAAATTGTTAGCCGGAAATCAATATAGTTTAAATTATGTCGTGTCGTAATGGTATCCGGTGATCATGGGAGACTTGAGCGTGAGGTAGACGTCTGTTCCCCAGCCAAAGTAGCTCTGGACCTGAAGCCGTCCACCAAAGAATTCGGCGTAGGCACGCGAGAGAGGTAGTCCGTAGCCAAGGCCAGCAAGAGAAGCCTGGGATACATCGTCGGGCTTGTCCTCAACAGTTGTGTATGAGAATTCAAACACATCTTTTTCATGCTCGGGAGCAATGCCACCACCACGGTCGCGGATACGAACAATGACTCCCTGGCCACTCTGGATCACAGTAACTAGGATAGGAAGCTCTCCATCAGAGGTCATGCAAACAGCCCTGAACGCATTCTTTAACAGTTCCAGAATCATGTACTCCAGATGGTTTGGAGGATAAGCGAGCTTGACTGATTCGCCCATGTCAAACTGTAACTTTGGCGCGAAGCCGAATTCAATATTGCAAATTTCCGTCACAAGCTTCTCGCAATGCATTATGACTTCGTAAGGGCTAAGATCCTTCTGGATGCAGCCTACAAAGTTTGGGCCAATTGGCCGCGTCAAGTTGATGTGATGCTCAGCGAGGAGTCTCGTGCCAATACGAGCCTTTAAGTGGTCACCGAGAATTTGATTCACCTCCCGCGGACTCAGTAAAGCAAGTGCCTGACATTCGGCAAATCCCTTGGATAAGCGGGGAATCGTGTCCATGTGAAAAGCCACGAGCTGCTCCAATACTTCAACAAAGGCATCATTGTCCTCCTTCGTCACAGGAGTTGCCATGGAGCTCATTACTCGGAAGCTATTGTAATAGACGTTGTACGTCTTCGATATATATGGGTTCAGTACCGACAAGTACGGCAAAGCACGCAATGCTTCTAACCGTTTCGCTAAACGCACCGTAATGTCTCCAATCACCTCAGAGGCATTCTCCAGCAAGTCAGTCTCGGGTATCGGGCTGATATCCTTGTACTTGACAAGGTCGTGGAGATGGATTGGCCGGATCGGCTTCTTCGCAAATTCTCTGATTCGGCGGTCAGTATCTCGCCGCTCTTCATTGTTCTGTACCGCATCGTAGTTCTCGTTAATCGGACTGGTGACCGCATAGCCCCGGCATCGAGATACCGAAAACCCCGCTAACCTTCCACATAACCTTCCCCGGAGGAGATTGCGTGAAAGCATAGTATATTGGACGGGTACGCACGCGTCAGATACTCAATGACTCTATGATCGATGAAGAGAGGCAATGTAGTGCCTTTCCCACTTGACTACTTTACGTTGGTGGGCGGTGGGAAGCAGGCAGACGCGATAAGGACTCTTGTATGGGATGGTGTGTATTGAGCTCCAGGGCCTATGACACAATCTCACCCTCCTCATCCATTCATTGACAGATAAGCGCTAGTTTTATGGCCGATGATGTCATACTAGTCATGTTACCTTAGAAGTTCAGTGCTGCTTGATTTCTCGAGGCATTGAACAAGGAAGTGTAGCCTGATCATGTCGAAAAGAAAATAATTCAAACATAGAAAGTCGTTAAAAAAAGTTAGCTAGAACGAGTCACCTTTATCCTTAGTAGCTCGGACCTAGATTATGCATTAATTTTTAATGGCCGCTCCCTTACGCCTGGGGGGTGGAGGTGGTGGCCGTACCAATGCCACAGCGATGGAGCTGCTGGAGCTTCCGGCAGAGCTGTGCCGCGGCGGAGGAGGCGGCGGAGGTGGTGCCGGGCGTCTTCCCCTACCGTCCGGCGTGCGAGCAAATGACCGTGGAGGCGGGGTGATCACAGAAGAGTGACCAGCGGCTTCATCGTCATTGACGGGTGTCAGGCGGCCAGTTGGAGGTAATGGTGGGGGACGTCGCGATGATAGGTATGTAGCTTTGGATAATGGCGACACACCACTAGCTGACCTCGCATTCTCAGGGTGCGGAGTGTGAGACCGACCTCTTTGTTCATCTTCAGACAAGCTGATCGACGTGAGAGAGCTCATAACTGGCATAGATGGAGTTCGTGAGTAGGGTGGACGCATGCTCGTGGTGGGCCCCTGTGACGTCGATGCAGAGGCATCAGCTTCAATGGGGCATCCGGTCAATTTCAGGAGCCACTCTGTTTGGAGACAACGCTCGGCCAATCGACGAGTTTCCTCTGACAAGCGCAGGCTTTGGAGCGTCAAATTCAACACGTGCACAATTGGTGCCCCAAGCTCTGGTGCGTCTGCTTGCAGCTCAGACGATGTCACCAGCTCATATAGCAAGCGTAAATACATATTTCGAAGATCTTCACACTCCACGCCGAGATCATTAAGTTGTCTCAGAATGATATTCACGAGAACGCTCAGGTCATTGGTATACAAAAACCCAGCTGTCTCTGGCCGCGAATACAGCAACCACATCATTTTCGCGATCAAAGTTTGCCAGGTTAGATTATCACTTCGATTGAGCATAACTACCAACTCGCTTCCCACACTGCGGAATGCGCGATCGTTATTCGCCAACGCCTCGTACACTTTGTTGTTAGTGTGATCATCCTGTACGGAGCGAAGCATATAGTGGTCATTGAGAGCCAGCAGAGTTAATAGCGCTTCATCTTGGCACTCTGATCCCGAGCAAACGGCCCGAAACAGGAACAGTATGAGCTCGTCCGTGATTTCGGCAATGGCGCATCCCGCGTGGTCTCCAGCACTTGCAACTTCTTTGTTCACCGGATGCGGCGTCAGCAAGCAGCGATAGAACAATTCCAAATAGATGCGGAGAATCCCCAGCTCCGTAAATCGATACATCCATACCAGCTGGATGATTGTGGGCAAGGCAGGAAGGAGTAGCGAGTAAACCCCCGCGTCGTTGACGAGCACAGCGCCGAGGGCTTCGATGTACGCAGTATCTTTTGAATCATGAGTCTCTAGTTGCGCAACAACGCGCTTCCGACAGAAATCCGCGTCGGAAGTGTACACCCGACTCGCTAAAAGTAGATGGGCACATCGCTTCTGATCATCACGCACAAGTGATGGCCAGTTATTTGCTACTAGATCAAGAAACAAGTCGAGCACTTGTCCTCGTTTCTCAGAGTCATCAGAATTTGCGTCGGCTAAATTCTGGAGATCATCCCACAGATCCATGCCCCACAACGCCCGGTTCTATATTTTGAAATTAGGAGGTGGAGGTGCCGTGGGTGTGAAGTAGCCCTTTGGAGGAGGGTTTTAGCTTAGCCCTTTAATTTATATGTACGTTCCACCACCTCTTACCACTACCACTGCTACTACCTGCCTATTCCCAGCCAACGCGTGACATGGGAAGGCCCCCCCCCCCCTGCATTACAGCTTGCGACCGTTACCCGCCGTCAGCCTTTGATGGGAATCTGGAAGCCTAGGTGTGTGTGCATCACGTGACACAATAGTCACGCGGGACTTCTTCCCTGGGGTAGAGAGGTAGAGCTGAGCTATAGACAGAGTAAGAGAGAACTAATCTAGAGCTGTCAAGTCAGTATATTCACTACCCTTTCGTGACAAGTAGACACAGGCCCTTGCAGTGCTAGCCCAGTATGGATGGTTCACCATTGGACCAGGCATATAGTGCTGCGAAGAATGCAGACGCAGCCGCAATGGCTGGAGACGCCACACGTGCGAGCGAACTGTTTAATGAAGCTGCCCTCAAGTTCGACGAGGTTGTGGACTCGTCTCCTGATAACCCAGCAATTCCTGTTTTGAAGGCTCTTGCTCGACAACATAGAGCTCGTGCAGAATATCTGAGTAGTGGGCGAGCAAAGCAAGAGCTTCGCAAGATGCACAGCCAGATGGCTTCAGGTCTCTCGGCCAGCTCGGGGACTGCTGCCTCCAGTGCCCAGGCCCAATTGTCGGCTGCTCGAAGCTCACCTGGTCAGGCAGCTCTGCCACAAGTACAACAGGGATTGCCAAAGGGCCAATTGCCCGGAAACTTCCAAGCTTCAACAAATCTAGGCGCATCTTCTCTTGGACCCACGAGCCCAAGCACGTCAGTGATAGCAGCTCCCACAGGAGACGCACTAAACAACCTCATGATAAAATCAACTGGCGTGTTCAAGCAAACGTTTGAACAGCAGCTAGGCATCCGTGTATTTGGAGCCCCCAATTCCAGCCAAGTCATTGGCGGGGTGACCTCTGACCCGTCCGAGAGTTTCTATCTTGTGAAGCCGAAGGCACCAGCATCTCAAGCAGCCGCTGCGAAGGGCAAACGGCAAGTTCCTTCTACCCCGTTGATATCACGACATAACCCGCCCGACACCACCGAATTGCCTGGAGCTAACGACTTTGAGCACATTCAGGGCCCTACTGTTACCAATGCTGGCGCTGGCGCTGTCGCTGGGGCTTCTGCACAGGGTTCGCTCATTCAACAACAGGTCTTGATACAAACAGCATTGGATACGGCCATCAAGGCCCAGCGTCAATACCTCAAAACGGGTCTCAAGCAACTCAAACACGATGTCGCTCTCAAAGAACAGCAAATGCAGGATGAGCATACTGACACCGTCGACAGGCTCCGAGCTGAGAACGATAAACTGAAAGTGCAAGTTTCTAAACTCAAGAGCAGATGGGACGAGCTCAAGGAAAGTGCTCGCAAACGCCGTGGCGAGGTGTGAACCTCTAGTAAATCACAGCTCGGCCCACTCTTTGGCCCCATTCATTCCTACAACTTTATTTATTTGAAATCTGACATGCAATGCTTCTTTGGACGTTCCTTCTTTTAGTTAATATAAATTAGAGACAGAGATCCTACTTAGCAGCAGCACGAATACCGTGCATCATTTCCTCCTTGGCAATCAAATGGCCAATCGTCTCAATATGCTGGAGGAGTTTACCAGTATCATTGCTCCACTCATTAAGAGTATCATTTACATCCTTGGGCGGTGCAAACGTCACGATCCGCTTTGGTCGATCGATACGAGCCCACACAGTTCCATTAACAACCAACTTCGCTAGAATCTCCTCCGTGGCATCAACGTCAAGGTCTAGGAGCTCCTTAAGCCCGTCCAGGGTAATACGCGAGTAGAACTTGGCAACCACGCGGATATTGTGCTCGGTGATACGGGCGTGTAAGTCTTCCCAATGCTTATCACCGTTAGGCTTTGCCGAATCAAATACCCAAATCTTGCGCAACTCCTTGCCATACACCTCGATAACCTTGGGCCATCTTATCAGCTCGCTGGCGGTGAACATTTTCGTTAACTGGTCATGCAATGGGAGAAGCGGAAGGTCTAGGTCTTGAGAAAGACGATGCAAGAGGTCGCTCTGAAGGTTATCGTGGGGAGCCAGCACCGCGAACAATACCATTTCGCCAAGAATCCGCTGCTTGGTTGCGTCGTCACTGCTGATTTGCGGTGTCTCATAAATATGACGCGAATTTTGAACAACATCAAGGTACTTATGATCATGGAGAGCGATCTTGTTGCCCAACTCATAGAACAGCACCTTTTGCTCCTGAACTTTGGCGTCACTTGTGTCGTTAAAGTAGCGGGGCAGGATCTTGCGGCTAACAATCTGCGCAAAGTTGTAATCGCCCTTTTTGATGTACAAATCGATTTGCTTCAAGATAAAATCAGTCTTCTCATGCATATCCATGTTACCATAAGTCTCCACCTGCAGCTCTCCCATGAGATCGGCAGCGGTGCCAAAGTCACCCTTGGAGATCTTGATATTAGCCAAAATTTGAGTGACACGCGCACGCTCAAGCTCGAGGTAGATCTTGCCTTCAGAGATAGTGCGGAGGTTCTCGATGGTGGCAATCTTCATCGCCTCTGTGGGGGCGTCATCGAGATACTTGATCACCTCTTGGACGAGGGCAGCGATAGCTGTTTTAAGCTGGCCGTGCTTCTTCACAAGCAGTTGCACAAGCTCGTTCAACCGATCCCACTCTGAATGGCCAACCAGAAGCTGGACAATCACTGTGAGGATGCGCTTCGATGACGCGAGGTCACTTGCCTGGCGCACCTTCTTCTCGAGCACGAGCAACTTCTCTAGAGCTCCATCCAAGTCGGATTTTGACAGAGTCTCAATGCCAGGAAGTTCTGCATCTAATGTAGAGCCATAGTCTTTCTCGGCCTTGATCACAGCCTCCTCCGCAGTCGACATCCTGCTGTTAACTGCACTCAAAGAGGTTCTAGTGATTCCACTGCGGTGGAGGCGACCTTAATAATGGAAGTCTCCAAGGACGATGCCAGACATATCACGTGACACACCAAATTATTCGAGGTCTCTCTTTCCTGCCTTGTAAGCGTGCTAGTGTACTGTAGCCCTTTGGTGTTTGTTTTTGTGTATGAAACGCGATTAAAGCTCCAAAGATATGGATCCCTTGAAAGAATGGGCCCGTAAAGAAATTGGAAAATCTATAGGCGTAGATGATGCGAGCATTGTTGAGATGTGCATAGGGGAGGCGCGGGATGCGTCGTCAGAGCATCAGCTGAGAGCGAGACTCCAACACTTGGGCCTTGATGCACCTCAACTAGCGAGACAGCTATACAGTAGATTGCATAAAAACGAAGCTGAGAAGTTGAAACGGCCTCCAGAATCAATGGACGACTCATGGGAAGCGAAACAACTCGCGAAAACCAATAATAGGTTAGGCGATTTACGTCGCCCGACAGTCGCGGCTGATGAAGAGAGTGACGACTATGAGGACGAAGAGGATAAGAGTAATGACGAAGATGAAATCAATACGCCAGAATTCGCCTCGGATTCGTCTGAGGCTGAGGACGAAGCACAGGATGAAAAGAGTACCAATTTACATTCTAATGTGGCCACTGCTTTGCCCGTGGTTGCTCATCGAGCTGAAATCGTGCAATTGATCCGCGACAACCAGGTTGTGATCATAGCTGGTGAAACAGGCAGCGGCAAAACTACACAGATCCCTCAGTTCCTTATTTCAGAGGGATACGCGAACGAGCGCCAAATTGCTATCACTCAACCACGAAGACTGGCAGCCATGGCAGTTGCTGCTCGCGTAGCAGACGAGCTTGGATCAAAAGTAGGCCAGCGGGCTGGCTATACGATTCGGTTTGACGACAAAACATCTGCCGCGACACAAGCCAGGTTCTTAACTGAAGGTATGCTGGTTCGACAATTCATGCTCGACCCAAAATTGATGAAATTCTCTGTTGTTATGATAGATGAAGCTCATGAACGGACGGTTCATACCGACATAATTCTGGCTCTTTTGAAAAATCTGTGTGTGCAGCGTCCAGAGCTCAAGGTAATTATTTCTTCGGCAACCCTTAACTCACAGAAGTTTTCAGCATATTTTGGAATCAAAACTCCCGTCTACGCTGTTCCAGGAAGAAAATTCCCGGTAGACATCTACTATACAAAGCAGCCTGAATCTAGCTACCTGACAGCGGCGCTCATGACCATCATCCAGATCCACACCTCTCAGCCTATGCCAGGAGACATTTTAGTGTTTATGCCAGGTCAAGACGAGATTGAACAGCTCGAGCAGCTTCTGGTCGATACCGCGATACGCCTTGGAACGTCCGTGGCTGAGATGATTGTCTGTCCTGTTTATGGAGCACTGCCTGCGGAACAGCAAGTGCGAATTTTTCAGCCCACACCGCCCAATTGCCGCAAAGTTGTACTGGCTACTAACATTGCTGAAACATCTCTCACTATTGACGGAATTGTCTTCGTTGTTGATCCAGGGCTTGTGAAGGAGCGTTTATTCAACTCTAAAACCAATATGGACACTTTCACCGTATGTGAGTGTTCACAGGCTAGTGCTAATCAAAGAGCTGGACGCGCTGGACGCACAGGGCCTGGTAAATGCTTCCGGCTGTACACAAAACACTCTTTCATCCAGGATTTACCTGTCGAAACAATACCTGAGGTTCTCAGGTCAAACCTTGCATCGATCACATTACTACTTCTATCTGTCGGTGTTCAAGACGTGCTTGGATTCGACTTTATTGACAAACCACCGATCGAGTCGCTTGTGAAAGCGCTCGAGCAACTTTATTCGCTTCAAGCTATCAATAAAAAATGCCAATTGACCACTGTTGGTCGATGTATGGCAGAAATACCCACGGATCCTATGACATCGCGGTCCCTCTTGAAGGCCGTGGAGCTGGACTGTATAGATGATGTTGCCACAATTATGGCACTGGTAGGAGAAGCAGGTTCTTTATTCTATCGACCCAAAGCCAAGCGTGCGGATGCAAATAAAGTTCATGCGGCCTTCAACGATGAGAGAGGCGACCACTATTCTTACTTGAAGGTATGGACGCAATGGAAGCGCTCTGGATGCTCAGAGCGATGGTGTCGAGAGCACTTTGTACAACAAAGGGCATTGCGCAGGGCGCGCGATGTACGCGATCAACTTGTGTCGCTTGCCTGTCGGCTAGAAGCCAAGCTTCAACCTGTCACACCTATCTCGACTCATGATGGCGGGCGCAATGTGGAGAGAGCCCTGCTGGCAGGGTACTTTTCACATGTGGCACGACTCTCACGTACAAAACAGAATTATATGACAATGTTGCTGAACCAGGCAGTTTATATTCACCCCTCATCCTCTTTGGCACACATCGAGACCAAGCCCCAATTGATTCTCTATAACGAGTTGGTTCTTACAAGCAAGGAATATATGAGAGGTTGCCTTGTGGTAGATGCCGAACTAATTCGCGAGACAGTGCCAAGTTTCTACCACGCTAGATTCGGCAACCAACAATCAGACAAGCAAAAGAATAAGTAGAGATACAAACAAAAACAACTAGATTTCGGACAGTAATTTTTACAGATATTTTCTCTTTAGACAAGCGTATTTAACGTCTCTCTTTTAGAGACAGATTCATGAACCTCTTTCGGCTGAATGCAAGCCAATGCTTTGATGGGGTCGTAGATCCCGCGTAGACATGCTGTATGAGACGGGCAGCAAGCTCCTGGCGGAACTGAGATAAATAGTTACGCAACAGGTCTGATTCAGAACGGTTTTTAGGAGCTTGGTATAACGAATTCAGTGGGAAGCCAGCCTCGCCGGGGATGCTGAAGCTATCAGCGGCGACCACGTTGAGCTGCTTCTGGGCATCGGATGCACTCATTGTTGGCTTCAGAAGAGTGAGACACTCATTCACAAACAAGATTCCGTAGATAAGTGACCGATCCGCAGGTCCTTTGATCTCAAAGTTGCGGAAGAACGAGTTCACTCTGAACAGGTCGACCACCTCGTCAACAGCATCGTAGTCCTCTGTAGGGAATGCAGGGCCCCGGACCCGAGTCCTCAGTGGCAACACAGCCACATTACCTACAATGCGAGCGTCAGGGCTATCATTGAAGGCAGAGTGTTGGACAGGCATCGCGAATGTTTAAATAGCCACCACCACTCGACGTAGTTTGTACTGTATGGTTGTCGGCCTCACGCTGCTCGGAACCGCAGCCTAGATAACCTAAGCCACTGTTGGTGATGGGAGGGGGCAGAATGGCTGGGCTTCCCTAATGGCCAGCCAATTTAGTAATTAGTAATCTAACACCTTTGTTAAAATCACGTGATGATAAACTGCAGTTGTAACGTTACATAGTTACAGGCCTGGTGAGGTGTTCCCGCCCGCCTTCACGCGCGCCTCCACCATCATTTCCCACAGCCACTGCTGCTGCTTTGTGTAAATCGGGGGTTAGATCCTAACAATTGCGACAATTATTAGCTCGAAAGCCCATTGTTTTCTGCTGTAGACGCTAGCCAATGGATAGGAGCATATACGAGGACTTTCGAGATTCAGAAGAGGCCCCCGCCATGGCCGTGCAGCATGGGGCCGCTGAGGGAGCGCACACCGCTCCATATATTGACACCGGCCAGGAAAGTGTACGACCTAGCAGTCAATCGCGGCCTCTGCTACCAGTCACGGAGACTGATACTGCTGACGGTCTTGATCCTACTGACCTGAGTGCGCAAGAGCGCGCCAATTGGCATTGGGCCAATATTGACAATCTGGACGTGTTTCTACAGGAGGTCTATCAATACTTCCTGGATAAAGGATTCTACTCAATCCTATTAACACGAGCATTGAACATGTTTACCATTCTGTTTGTGGTTTCGTTTGCGACATACTTGTCTTCTTGCGTTGATTATGGCAAGCTCTCAGGAGCACGAAGATTATCAGACGCCAAAATACCCCATTGTATTGCGCAAACGTCGTTTCCTCACAGACTGGTGCTGTGGCTATTCGGTGCCCTCTGGTTTGCCAAATGCTTCCAATACGTGAGCGATATCAGGCGCCTGTGGGAACTGCATGAGTTCTACTTGCACTTGCTTGAGATCACTGACGACGAGATCCAAACTATCAGCTGGCAGCAGGTTGTTGATCGTATTGTCAAACTGCGAGCAACCAATTTGGTGGCGGGGCGACCACATCGGCGCCCCTTAGATGCCCACGGAATCGTCAATCGCATTATGCGCAAGGAAAACTACATGATCGCTCTGTATAATCGCAATATTTTCGACTTGAATTTGGCACTGCCTTTAGTAGGCAACTACCAATTTTTGACGAAGACTTTGGAGTGGAGCATCTCTCTGTGCGTGACCGATTATGTATTTAATGAGCGCGGACATCTTCGACCAGCATTTCTGAATGAGGCCAAGCGTGCCCAGCTTGCTGCCGGACTAAGAAGACGGTTCCAGTTCGTGGCAATTATGAACATCGTGTTTGCACCAGCCGCAGTGGTTTATATGACGCTCTACTATTTTCTGCGATACTTCAACGATTTCAAGAGTGAACCTTCAAATATGGGCATGCGCCAATACACTCCGCTGGCGGAGTGGAAGATGCGTGAGCTGAACGAACTCTACCATCTGTTCAAGCGTCGTTTAAGTATGTCAGATCGTCCTGCAAGAAGATACATTTCACAATTTCCCCGAGAAAAGACTGAGATTATGCTGCGCTTCGTCATTTTCATCTGCAGCTCCTTCCTCGCTGTAATGGTGACCTTATCACTCTGGGAGCCACATATGCTGAACATTGAGATAAGTACAGAAAAGTCGGCATCGATATATATTGCAGGCATGAGTATTATCATTGCCGTCTGTCGTGGCATGCTTGCTGATGAGGCGGCAATATTCCAACCAGAAGCGGCAATGAGACAAATTGTAGAGTTCACGCATTACCTACCCGAAGAGTGGGAAGGCAGACTTCATACTGAACATGTCAAAAACGAGTTCTGCCAACTATATGACTTGAAAGTCAAGATAATCTTGAGGGAATTGCTCAGCGTGGTCCTCAATCCAGCAATTCTCGGCCTCCGTCTCTCGGAAAATAGCGAACGCTTAGTTGACTTCTTCCGGGAGTTCTCAATTCATGTTGAAGATCTAGGTGGTTATGTCTGCAGTTACGCGGTGTTCAATTTGGATCAAAACAATAAGACGAAGGCGCGAGCAGAAACTCTTGACAAGTATTATGCAACCTCAGACGGCAAAATGCTCAAGAGCTACCTCAATTTTATGGATGTGTATGGCCCTCCCTCAAAGAGGCGGCCTGGATCCGTGATGGCACCACCGCCACCAGCAAACCAGCAATTCAATGGTTCTCAAAGCCTGTACGGGCCATATTCATCAGCATATACGCCTAACGGCGGCCTCTCTGTTTCGGGAAGCTCATTCACAAATAACCTCGGCGGAGGGCACGGCCCGAACCCCTCGCAGGTCGGGGGGACAGGGGCGATGCATCATAGCGTCATGGGCGAGTTTGAGAGGTTGAGACATCTCGGAACAGTGCGTGAAGGCTCAAATACTGATACTGATGTAGGACTTGCGCATGACCCAGACAGCGTTGGTCTCAATTCCACTGGACTTCATGGTACAACAAGTACAGAGTTCAACATGTTCTACTCTGACGACGATGACGAGGATGCTGTGGATCATGGCGTTCTTGGCCTGCTCAACAATCTTTACAAGGCAGACGGCCGCCGTCGTTAATTAATGTAGTAAGGAAGCTCAAACCAGAACAGAAGGATATCTGAAGTAAATAAAACTAATAAATTAATTACGGCGACGCTTCGCTGATCGCTTCTCACGCTCATACAAGTTTCTCTCTGCGCCTTCCTCCGAGTTGATCTGGTTCGTGATGCGAGCCAGCTTGCGGTGATACTCCGCAGCACTCTGTCTTGTTTCCTTGAGTTTCTCACGCGCCTCGAACTCGGCATCCCTGCGGATCTCCTTAAGGGTGCTCTTACGTTCCTTCTTGAGTTGAGACTTGAGTTTAGCCAGCTCTCTCCTCTCGGGTTCCATATCGTATCCCTTGACCTCGGGGTTATAGTTCTCCTCGAACATTGGTGCATGTGTAACAAGTGCGATTGGCTGGAGATCTTGAAGCTGTAGCGGTCTACGCTCCTTGACAGAGAATTTCAGGCTACGCCCAAGCCTGTCGCTAACCCCGTCGACGTACTTGTTAGGGGGAAGCTCCTTAATCAAAGATAAAAGGAGGCCGAATACTTCAGGATATGCCTCGATAGATCGCCACAGTGAAGATGCCCTTTCAACACATCTAATAGTGCTGAGGATAATCTCGTCATTCGTGGCCCGCGACAGCTTTGAAAGAGAGAGAACGGGTGGTTCCTTGAGACCTCCAAACGATTTCGTTGGCGCGAGCTTGCCTTTGTCGAGACGCACGTATCGCTCAGCCTCTGAAGAGTTTTTGACCGCCGCGGCAAGCACACGAGTAACAGTGACTACAACCTCAGGGATGTAGCGCTTGGATAAGCGCTGGTAAAAGAGTAAGAGGTCACTGAGGAACAAATTAAGGGCTGCGTCCTCCACATTGACATCTTGGGACAAGTGTTTAGTGACCACTAAAGTGGCCGCGTTCACGACAACGTGCCACTGATCCGACGTGGAAAAAAGGCTGCCAATCAATATCAAGGTACGAAGTGAGCTTTGCTTTGAAATACCTTGGGTACGAATACGCTCGACTGCATCCCTGAAATATTGACCGATGATCTCGTTGTGTATGGGCGCGAGCTCTCGTAAGATGTTGACAAGTCCGTCGAACAAGGATGTTTCCGAAGTCACAGCCGCAAATCTAGCAATGAGGCAAGTAAGTTCTGCTTGAATGGCTTTATTGCCGGCGCCTAGTGCTGGGTCGCATCTTTTGATAAGACTTCTAAGCTTCTGCAGCTGGTCCTCACTACCGAGGGCGACCTTAAGGTCACGAAGCGAACGAGGCACATTGACGGCAGGCTTCGTAGTTTCCTTGGAGACCTCTTCTTCATCCTCAGAGTAAGCTTTGTGAAGTGCAGTCGGCGAGCCTGCGTCAGAATCATCATTGAGGCCGAAGAGAGCGGCGTCATCACGGGCATCGTTCTTATCAAGATCGAGACCGTCTTCAAGATCGTCGCCCTCCATTCTGGCGAGTCTATCTGCCTCAAGTGCCTTCCGCTTTGCTTCTGCTTCTTCGCGAAGCTCGTCGTCAGTCTTGGTGCGATCAGTAGGTTGAGCGCGGCGCTCGAACGCCATCTCACGGACGTGCAAATCATATTCGTCCTCTTTCGACTTCGACCCACCATCTCCGCGGTCCCACGTTGGTTTATGCTCTTTATCAAATGCTTGCAAGTCTGCCATGAGATCATTGAAAGCAGTTTCCTCATTCAAGTCGTTCACGAGTTCCTCGTTTTCAGCGTTTGTCTGCTGTCGCAATGCTTTATGCATCTTTGACTTTGCAATGACCTCTTTCATGACATCATGCTTTGACTTTTTGACAGGCTCCTCGCCGTCTTCGCCCTCCTCGGGCTCGCCGAAACCATGCAGCTCCTCTTGTGCATCCCCAGAGAGTCTTTGACGTTTCTTAGAAGGCTCATCGTCAGATCCAACACCAAGATCGTCTTCAGCGAAATCGTCAGCCAGAGTAAGCGCTCTGCCGCCATGTGTGAGAACGTCTTCTTCGCCATCGTCGTCATTAAGATCAAATTTGGAGCGTTTGGCATTAATGAGCTTTTCACGAGCGTAACGCGCAACCATCTTCTCTTCTGTGGACATTGTTTTGTCCTTTTCGCCAAAACGCCTATCCACAAGTCCACCAATTCTATTCTTGATGCGTTTTTGCACTTCATACGTTTGTTTCCGTTGAGATTCAGCGCTCGACTTGGCCACAGTAGGTCGTCCTCTGTCGCCTGTTTGCTGCGATTTGCCCAAGATCTCGAACTTTTCTCTGTTGGTCTTGACCTCAAATGGACTGAACGCATCTCTAATGTTTTGGAGGACACGCTGATCGCGCTCCTTCTGGTCCTTTTTCTCGGCAACGCTTCGCTTCTTCTTCTTACTTGGAGCACCCTGGTGCCTCAATAAATTATTTTCTTGAAGATTGTTCTTCAATCGCTTCAAAACGGAACCACCTCCGGCCATTTTTGATGTTCGCGGAACAAGAACCAGTGGTGTGGTGCGTTTACAAGCTTCTTACCAGAAGGAAAAAAAATTATATAAGCGGCTCGATTGTTGCAATGGCTTGGAGGGACAAGATGCACACGAGTCACGGGACTCGAGAGCTTGATGTTAATAATTTGGCTTTAATTTGGTGCCATTTCGTGTATACAATCGACAAAAGACGCGTCGCGCGATGAAATTTTATGAAATTGCATGAGGAAATTCCGGATTCCGACATAGATTGGGATATCCGGACATCAAAATCTCCTCTTGGGCGTACAGCGACTATCCAGCCCTCATCACAAGATCTGAATGACGCGATTGACGATGCACCACCTCTTGATGAGAGGACTGACAATACACTAGCGCAATCCACAGTCCAGCTTCCTGATCTGACCAGTAATATAATAGGCCCTGGGCTGAATCCGCTCCTTGATGTAGCTGAATTGGAGTCGCTACCCCGGTCGAGGTTCTCGCGTCCGGGAAGAGCCAACCTTACTGCATACCTTGCCAAGGATCAACGCGACCATGCGCACGACTTAGCATCGCAAGCATCTAGTGATGATGACTTTGGTTCCTCAGAAGTCGAATTAGGACTGCAAGATGATGAGCATTCCCAGTTCTCATCCGCTAGTGTGCCGTCAAGCCCAATACTCCCCTCGCCAACTCATCACCGAGGCGATATCTTTGGTTTGAGACAAAGGCAACGCACAGTCATTGATTCGGACTTTTCTGACTCGGCGTCTGAAAATGAGACCTCAATTATTCAAGGTGGAGATTTTGATGGCGTATTTCATAACCGATTGATGGCAGACCTACCTGCCTCGCATATTCCGGGCGATAGTGACTACAACCAGAATTCGTATTCGGGGATATTCGGCGCAGAAAATGAGAATGATTTATCTCAGTCCCAGTCCCAGTCCCGATCCCAGCTAATGTCGCTATCGCAATTTGAAGACAACTATGCTCTTGAGGGAACAGGTGGAATCGACTACATGATGCAGCGACCGTCGAGAACTAGCCAGAGCAAGGCTAAGAGACCGAACAAAAGACCAACGAATGTTCCAGCGGCTTCAGGTGGACCATCAACAAGACTTTCAAAGAATCAAAGCCTTTCTGTACATACTCTGCTTGGCCATATGGGTCCTCAAGCATCACAGATCATTAAAGTGGCCGCTCGCACAGCCAGAGATAGAGGAAAACCCAGGTCCGACAATCCTCAACGCAAATTAATATCGGGAGTGGGTGCAGGGGCACAGCGTATTCTAAAAACATGGAAAGATGGTAACCTTGATCTCACACCGCGCCGCGCTACTGCGGTCACAAGCAAATTACAGCTTCCACCCTCGCAACGCTTACCGCTTGATAAAGAGGAGCTGGTCTCCAAAAAATCAAGAGTGACACAACAAACGAGGAGCGAAGACGCGATCAAGGTGCCCAGGGGGCTCAGGGAGCAACCACCAGAGATTAACACTGTGGCCCCAAGCCGTCAAAGAAGACGAAAGACCCCAAAGCCTACTAGACGTCGTGGCACTGCTCAAAATTCACGTACTTACCATACCACGGTTTTGGAACGTGAGCATACGAAACTCACAAAGCGGTACAAACTCTCCGCGGATAGTTCTGAAGAAAAAGCAGCTGGGAACCACCAAAACAAACCCAAGTCTAGTGATATCCGATTGAACGAAAGCGTTGTGCTTGGAATTCAAAAGGCCCGAGGCTGGCTCTCCACACCTCAGGTGACGATTTTGGAAATCAAAACCTTGCAAAGCAGCTTTGGACCCGATACATTTGCCGGAAGCGTACTTGGCTCAGACTGCGGCTGGAAATTAAGAAAGCAAGGGGAGAACATATCAAGTTTGGCGATAGTTGAGCAGATTCTTAAGGGTCTAATTGGCATGGTCACACCCGACGTCTATTCTGCAGTATACGATTACTTCCTGGAGCGCGTCGAGGTGCGTTTTTTGACACAATCGTGCGTCGATTCTGACCAGCTCGATAAATGGGTAGCTCTTCTGCGAATGGCCGTGTTACAAAATTTTGAAGATAGCTTCGACATTAGGGCATCTCTGAATCTGGTCGTTGCTGTTGCATGCTTGGTGGCCAGTAAGGGGCTTAGCTTGGATATCAACAAGTTGGTGATGGAGATGATATTCAATAACATGAACCAGGTTGTCTTAGAACAGAAGCAGCACGATACCAGATACTTACCTGGAACGGAGCTCGTACGCCTGGCTTGTCATTTTCGTTTGTTTTCAGGTGATACCGGCCTCGCGATGGTGCTTGGTGACTCTCAGCGTAGTTTTGCGGCACGATGGCAGTTCGTGATGCTGGTAGCCACATCGCTTGGGTACGGGACAGTTTCCGGCGAATCTCCGATATGGAAGGATGTGCGGCTTTTGACTACGCCTACTGCTTTAGGAAGTGGGTCTGAGTCGCCATGTATAGCCATGGATGCATATCTGAAGCTTTTAACGAACCACGGCTGGGTGCCTTGTCCTGACGTTGTGATTGATTGCTTCAACTTCTTCGCTAAGCAGCAACAGCATGTGGATGCAGAAGGGGAGCTCACGGAGATTCCGTCAATGATCTGGAGAGATTCGTTTGACGGCCGTTCGAGACCAGACGGCGACCGGCAATTATTTCTTGAAGTTCTCGGCAGCTCTTTGCATATCCTAAACCAAAAAGGGGAATCTGCTGCATGCATGCGCATTGTGGGCCGTGTGACTCCGCTCTCCCAGTTCCAATTTCCAGAAACTTTACCCGTGCAAGTTTCGGAGATGAGCACTGTGTCTCATCAATACGCACTTTTGCTGGTTATGATCCGCGAAGGCTCCGTTGAGCTCCGTCCGAAGGTACGGCAGGTACGAGATCTTGTCAACTTGCATAATGCGCACGTCTATATTCGCGCGAAAGCCTTATCTGCGTGGCAAATCCTGGTAATGATTTCCAGACACCGAGTTTCGGACCTGCTAGAATGCCGCGACTGGGTGGCTAACATGGTAAAGGAGTCCATTAGCGATATATACACTGAGGGTAAGCCAGCAGCCAAAGCTGTAATTGTACAGGCAGCAAGATGCTGTGTTTTTGTTATCCAACATGGCGTGCCAGAAGTAGTTGTCCCTGTGGTTTTGTTTCAAGATATGGTGCGCTGTTCTATGCAGGTCCGTCGCGAGATTTTAAACGTGGCGTTAGCGCTCGCAAACACAGGCCAGGTTGATCTACTAGGTCGAGAAACTAAACAAATTGTTGATTCGCTACAGACTGTTGAAGAGACGGCAACGTGGGCCCGTGTGGCCTCTATTATCTATCCTTCTTGGCCCGAACTTGCTCTATACTGGCCGCATGAAAGCACTAGAGCAGCATTCTATGCAGCCTTAGTGCCAAGAGCCGGCGTACAAACCCGCGAGATTGTCTCCCAAGCTCTAGACAGTAGCCTCAAACCCGAGCCAAATTCTATGGATGACGAGCTAGTTGATGCTGCAAGCAAGAGCCTGGTGCCGTCACGCGAGGCGTACAAGGACCGTCGACTCGAGCTGGCCAAAAGACTTGTGGGTCTATGTGCAAAGGCTGAATGGGGAATCGAAGTTCTGGACCAATTGCTTCGCCAGATGTCGAACTACATTGCGGAGGACACAGACTACAAACAGGGCTCAATCATTCGGCGCCTCAGCTTTGAAGCCTTTCCAGACTTGCAACGCTCACACGCGTGGGACTCTCTTTCCAGTTATGACGATAGAGTGGAGACGGTGCAAGGGTATATCTTGAGAATGCTGCAGGGGGAAAGGGTGATGGGCAAGTTTTCATTCTTCGCCAGGCGGCTCAAGAATGCCCTTGAGGAATCCCGTGAAGAGGCGTTTCTAGTGGAAATGCTGGATGCGATTGCTATGAGTAGTGATAAAGCCACGATCAAAGCAGCTGTGGAATTGCTGGACAATGTTTATGCTGCGTTTTTTGAGGCGGCACCGTGGCTCATGCCGAAGCTAGAATCCGCTCTCCCGCTTCTAGTGCGCCTTGCGAACGAGGCATTGAAGTTCAGCGACTGTCTTGAGCTGCTGCCCCAGCGGTTCATTATGCACGCTGTGAGATACTGCAATTTCGTCTTGCATTCGAACATTATGATCGATGCCAATGATGCAGGACGGGCGCTCATCACGGAGATTGTGAAAATGGGGACACTTATCATGCGTCAAACGATGGTGGCAGAAGTACGCACCCAGTCTGAGCAGCCTGCTATACCGTTTGGTATATCAGCGCTAGTTTACCGATACAACCACAGATCCGAGCTCAATCGCCCGAGACCACTTGACTCCACTCCACCAGAATACGTACGACAAGCTTGCGCAGATCTTGCGGCGGTATTTAACTCGTTACGCTATGTGCATCCCCCGGTGGCCATGGATGATGTCCGACGGGCTCTTGACGACTTTGAGTACGTAGGAATTGGGTTTAATCCCATCCTTTCATCCAAGCACGACGATTTTGCTTGGCCAGATGGTGATTGCCAAGCATTTTCTGAAAAAATGCCCGGCCGCTACAACTGAATACTTTCCACCAGGCACAGAGTCGACCGGCGGCACTTTGATCATGGGCAAGTTAAAGCACACGTGACCATGATTAGGGTAGATACCCGCATCTTCACTCCCACCTTCATGCATGCATGATTAATCCTAGTATCATGCCGCGACAGGGACAGCTACTTTTCTGACAGGTGGTTTTGAGACCCTTCCTCTCTCCTCTCTCTCTCATTCTAGTATAACCAATACACCCTACCACCATGAGCTATCAGCAACAGGCTATGTCTATTTACAATACCTTCAACAAGGAGTTGGAGAAGTATCCTCACCTTGCCGACTTTGCCAATAAGACGGGCCTCCCCAAGCAGTACCTTGTGCTCGGTGCCGTCGGCGTCTACTTCTTTTTGATTTTCCTCAACATTGGCGGTATTGGCCAGTTGTTCGCCAACCTTGTGAGCGTGGGAATTCCCGCCTACTACTCTCTGCACGCCCTTGAGACCGCTGGTACTGCCGACGACACTCAGTTCCTGACATACTGGGTTGTGTACGCCTTCTTCACCATCATCGAGTTCTGGAGCAGCCTGATCCTCTACTGGGTGCCTCTTTACTGGCTCATTAAGACCGTGTTCTTCCTCTGGCTTGGCCTGCCCGTCTTCGGCGGTGCCAAGGTGGTTTACGTCCGCTTCATCCAGCCCTTCTCGCGCAACGTTCTCCACATTCGTGGCAACGGTGTGGCCCCGAACCTGAGCGAGCGCACCTCCGCCAGCACCACTGGTGCGACTACCGGCGCGCGCTTCTAGGTACGCATCTAGTTTTGTTATATTTTTATTTTTCTGCTGAAGCCATGGGATAAACCTATGTAGCCAAGTATATGCTATCTTTTTGTTCCGATATTTTTTTTCCCAAATTTAGCTTTATCGTACAGATCTTGTGGCCAGGTACGCACCATCAGGCCATGTGACTCCTGCACAGCCATTAGACACAGCCCCATCTTCTTTCGAGGGTCAGGTCAGGTCAGAGCTAGGCTGGGTCTTTAGATCGGTAAAGGGGAGATATGCGTTTGGGAGAGGAAGTTTAAGCAGAAGCGTCTATAGCTGAAGAAAGTTGTCGACAAAAATGTTCAGGATCTCTGTCGTCGGGCTCGGCTCGAGGCCTCTGTTTGGAGCTGCAAAACGTGGGTATGCTTCTGGACCGCCTGTCCGTTTCACTATGGACCAGGCTGGTCTTACTACAGACTTGTATATTCCCCCACGAGACCTTCCGTCTTGGTTCACGCACCCGGCAATCCGCTGGAAAGCGTTGAAGCGTCGCCTGCAAATGGTGGGTGTGAATACCTACATGGCGGTGAAGTTGAGACGAGAGATTGGAAAGGCTCGGTTCAGACCACTCGAGTGGAAAGAAACTGGCTTGTTACTGTACACTCGCATGAATGAGTGCTTTGTGCACCGGGATTTGAATGGATTGTCCAAAGTGACGTCGCGATGGAGTTATGGACCTCTGGCTGCACGTTCTGAGAATTTGCCCAAGGACACTAAATTTGATTGGCAACTGATCAAATTATTGAAGCGGCCCAAAATTATGTCGATGGTGCCACTGTCGCTTCCAGACACCCCGACGCAGTATGTGCAGACCGTTTATCGCATTGAGTCGCGGCAGCTCGTGTCGCGCACCAAGCTCGGCAGTGATAAAGTTGACAGAGTTGAGCGTGACGTATGCGACCATGTAGCCTTCATCTTTGATACTACCAAGTCACCGACCGAGGGTCGTGTAATTGGTTCGCTTTTTGAGACGCCGGTTGCTGCACCAATGCCTGATCCGATGTTGACGCCAACATCGCGCTCAGAAGTGATGAAGGCGATGACGTCACGTGGTGATATCTTCCGTCCGCAGCCTGAATATGTTTCACTGCCTCGCGAGTAGATTAAATTGTAAATATTAACAGAGAGCACGCATAATTCTGCCTGAACCAAATCAATTGAATGTTGATCCCAGTTTCCTGATTGAGACCGAGAGGTGATGGTGTTTATATGCTAGTGAATTCATGCTGAGATGAGAGGTTGGTTATAAAGGCTCATCACTTTTGTTTGATTGTTTTTAGTGTAATTGTCAAAAACCAAATATCATGGCTGGTGCAATTGTTAGTAGTCCTGATGAATACGACTCGGACAATATGAGTGGGACGGACACCCCCAATGCATCCACAGAAGCCACTAAACTAACCCAAGAGCCTGTCACCACTTGTGGTCCTGGTCCTGTACGCCCTAGCGTCATTTATACTAGCGCAGTTGGGCTCGGGAGTCTTCCTGGTCAAGTTCGGCGGGCGGCTGCGCGACGTGGGGCCGACTTAACACTTATGGTTGTTGGAGAAAGCGGCGTGGGAAAGAAATCATTGATTCATACCTTGTTTGGCGACAGTGTAACAAGCGTTTTTCCGGTTGCAAAGCAGCCTGGGGCGCCTAACACCACGAATCTTGAGATCTGCCAGGCCGTTTACGACGAAGAAGGCTTTGAAGGCCGGTTTACAATTGTGACCACATCAGGATTTGGCGATTTCACTTCGAATGCGTACGCATGGTCTCCGATTACCAGCTACATCGATGCACAGCTTCAAGCATATATGCTGCAGGAAGAGCAGCCTGATCGCCGCCGGATTACCGATACTCGGGTGCATGCATGCGTTTACCTGATCACGCCTACTGGCCACGGGCTTTCGGCACTGGATATAGCCGCCATGGCCGAGATTGGCCGCCGGACAAACCTTGTGCCGGTAATAGCCAAAGCCGATGCATTTACCAAGGAGGATTTGGCAGGGTTCAAGGCTAGCATCCGTCAGGCAGTGGTGGACAATGGCATCACACCGTTTTGGCCGTGCTGTTGTGCAGCATACGGTGGTGCAGACGACAGCAGCGCAGAGAATGGTGCAGGGAGCATTGCAGGCACGAGTGCAGGCACGAGTGCAGGCACAAACGCAGGCACAAACGCAGGCACGGACGTAGCCACGACCACAAACTTGATTGCAAATATCACCGAGGCTGTGGACTGGCCGCCGGCGGTTATTACCAGCACTAAGGAAGTTCCGATTTCCGGAGGATCCGTTGTGAGGGGCCGGGGCTATCGATGGGGAGCCGCCGAGGTTGATAACCCTGGGCACAGCGACTTCGCTAAACTGCGCAGTATGTTGATGGCCGAGAATATGCTCGAGCTCGTGACATGTACCCACGAGGTGCATTATCGAGCCCACCGCGAGAAGCTTATGCGTGCACGGCTTATCGCGGCACAGGAGCAGATGATAGCCGCTGCATCAGGAGGAAATTCCAAAAGTGAAGCAATTAGCGACACAGACAGACATTGTGCAGGTCGAAGCGAGCGAGGAGAGGTACCGCGGAACACTTGTAGCAGTGACCTTGACGATGTTCTCCAGGCTGGGCAATGGGACTCGTTGTCAAGTTTGGAGATTCTTGGGTTGTTGGCACCGTTTGGACGCGAATATTTGGCAGTGAAACTTCTCGATGTTGACCGGCAATATGAACAGCGGGTGCGTGGGATCCAGACTGAGTTTTCGATCGTGGCCCGGTTCCAAGAGGAACGATTCAAATCATGGCATGAGAATCTTGTGGGGTATAAGGCCGCATTTGAGACCGAGATTGCCGATCAGCTGCGGGCCAACAAACAGCTTGAGCACGAGGTGTCACGCCTTGAGCAGATGAAGCCGGGACCGCGGACCCGTCTGCTCGCATAGAAGCGAAGCGGTCGCTGCAATGGTGATAATGCACGTCTCAACGGGAACCCACCACTATTCAGTAGAGGTAAATTAGACAAATATCCCCATCAGAATTAAAAAAAAAAAAAAAGTGTTGAGCCATGAGCCAATTAACTATTCGCGCATTGTCGTCGTCGATGCTCTAACTTCTGTTCGACCTTGTCTTTGCAAGAAAATGTAAGCTCCGATCCTTGCAGAATCTGCAAGGGGAGGCGGGGACCCCGGTCCGGAGGGGGACCGCTCACTCAGCGGTCTGCACGATATCGGCCCCTACCACCAACGGCGTTTGACCAAGCGCCAAGAGCGGCGGTCGCCGCTGCGAGCTCCGGTACATACCCGGTACATACCGGCCTTTTCTGTTTGGATTTGCTAGCTAGTTCACCAGCTTTGAATATGGCCGGGTTGTGTTCTGGTGTAGGCTGGTGGGTCCCCCCTTTAGTTTGGTGCGTCGTTTAGCGACGACAGTGCATGTAAAGCGTAAATTGTAAATGTAAGTTAGCTGTACCCCGGGGATTCGAAAAAGACCGGGGCCTACAAGGGAGGAAAGGGAAAGGAAGAAAAGAACAAAGCACACCCTTGACCTTCTTTTTTTTGTTGTTGTTCTTGTGTTTATAGCCAAGGGGACACGACCGCTAGGGCCCACGTATAACGCGTGGAAAACGGACCACTTTCACCGCCGAGGTGACAGCTGCAAATGCATTGGAAAAGGAAAATTTAACCACCCATATCACGCGGCTGCACCATCGGATCGACTTCCTGGGCCGGCCTTTTGACTCATCAAATAAACGCAGTTAAGTGGTTTAGTTGGTTAGTTTTAGTTGCGTCGAAGGTGCAGTACACGTAGTAAATTAGGTGAATTGGCTGCAGTTTAGGGTGCATCGGTTTTCGGGTTTCGGTTTTCAACCTCGTGCGATCGTGCGATATCTTTGACCAGCAAACACAACTAAATGAACAAGAGATTTCAATAAACTACCCAGGTATCTCGTAACCATTATCTTCGTTCCTTCTCGGCCCATACGACAAGTGGGTGCTAGTTGTTTCTCCCACCCTGCAAGGAGAAGTCAAGGCCAACCCCTGTCAAGTTAATTTAACCCCTGCTAATCTCAGGAGACCCTGCGACAGACTGCGCATCCGGGCCTCCTGGCCCTCGATTCCCGCAACCATTAAACAAATACGAAAAGGAAAAAAGCAAAACAAAAACTAAAAAAATAGCAAAGAAACCCACCAAAATGGTGTATAGATACGTTCAAATCAAGCGATGGACCGACGTGGCCCAATCGCTAATTTGGCTATACACGGCCTGATCAGACTTTCAAATGCGCAGCAGGCTCAAGTTGCGCTTGCGTGGTGGACTTGGGCAGAGAACTGCTTTGAGCCGGGGATCAAAGACACCGCGCATCGCATAAGTCTGCATGCCGAGTGACAGATGCCGACCAGCCGAGAAATATGGGTGTGCCGCGGGAGAGCTATAAAGGAAGACGGTTTGATGCCGTAGAAAGGGATGGGCCCATGGAGCCGTACCACTTCCAAATGAAAAAAAGTAGTTTTCAAATCTAATAATGATTCATTTTACAGTTCGCGCGCACGCGCACGCGCGCGATCGCCAAGCCACGGCATTTTGACCCGTGGGTTTGACATTTAATCCAAACGAGGAAGCACACCCGCTCAAGCACAGCTCGGCGCAGAACTGTCACGCACGGCGCGGATCCAACCCCCCGTGCCCTGGATGAGTAAAAGCATAGGTATGCATGCAACTGCACATTTTATTTTTATAAACCACGAGGTGTTCACCGCACATTTTAGTAAAAACAGACGCATTGTTCGGCCGAAAAAAGTACCCAAAACTGCTAAATTTTCGTTCGGTTTGGTGGTGCATCCGAGTCTATTGCCCCTTTCTGCACCATCATCCTGCGCCGTCGAGATATCACCACCATTGTGTTGTTGCAAGCGGTCCATCAACTTGCACTCAAAGTCAAACAGTTACAGTTACACATTCTACTCTACCCAGATTATACCCAGGTAAAAAAAAAAACCTAGGCCGTACCCAGATTGTAACCGTAACCCAGACGTGCGCAGTCTACCCAGGCTTGTACCTAATCGCGAAACTTTACCCACATACTCATACCCAGAAACTTTACCCAGACAAAGCTTCTCTCATAACCCAGCGGAAACACCGCAGCCCCAGTCCAAACTCCAATTCCCTTCCGCGACGCAGCCTGCTGCAACTACAGGCACGCGTGAGCAGATTGCACATTGGGTAATAGCCGGTTGCCGGTTACCCGAGACAAGCTTCCGCTTATCGCCAACACTAAGAACAAACCACCCGCCCGCCGAACGATATCCGAGGTCCGTTCCGTTGGTAAAGTTGAACGGTAATTCATCACTGACAACTAAAGTTAGTTGTTTACCAGTGTTCAGTCCTAGTCTAGTCTACTAGACCCAAAGAGAGGGGAGCCCAGCTACATCTTCTCCTCCTCCTCCTCCCTTACATTTCCAACCAAGCTTCCGAGGAGGCTGTTTTACCCAGGTCTAGGGTTGCGCAGGGCGCAGCAAGCGATCCGTGTGGCCAGTTTCGGGGTGCCGAGCTTTCGTCTACCCTAGGTTTCATAAGGTCCGCATACGCCCACATCACACCACCCGCCCGCCCGCAGACACTTCCGCAGATACTCCCGCAGACACCTCGCATCGTACTGCGTAAGACGCCGTGCACTTTCTTTCCCCTCAACACATCTCTTTTTCCTGTTTGTCCTGCACGTCCGTTCAGGCTGGAAAATCTGTCCTGGGCCTAATTCTTGTTATAATTTTTTTTCTCCAAGCAGTTTCGCGATTGCACCTGCCTTTAATTTGCCCGGTGCCCTTGCTCTGCTGCCGATCGCCTGCGTTCCCCCCACAGGCACCCGTTGGTTTCCACCACCTTCATCTTTACCTCCACTTCCACGCCTAATTCCAAGCTAGGACACGAGTTAGGATCCCAAACCAATCGAAGAAAAAAAACCAAAAACCAAAAACCAAAAAGACCTACCGTGCTATTAGACCTGCCGGTTTACGGACTCAAAATAAATTATGTTTCCCTCGGTTTCGCAAACGCCAAACCAACCTTCGGGACCGTTTGCATCCGCAACCCCTTCTGCATCCTCGCAAAAACAGTCCACGGGCGACGTAGCCCTTTCACATCTCGCGTCGCAAGCACAGGATACGCCTCGAGCTGGTCCTACTGACCCATCGCGTGGACCTGACCAGCCATCGTCGCGACCACAGCCAACTGGCGTTGGCGTTGGTGTTGGTGTTGGCGCTGGTGTTGGTGCTGGTGTTGGTGCTGGTGCTGGTGCTGGTGGCCCTGCAAACGCGACCCCTGCTACCGCACAGTTCCCTCTCTTACCTGGCGTTCGAGGAATGCCACAGCCCCCGGCCAGCTTGGCTCAAAGCTTAGTGCAACCGCAGCCTCGAGGTGCCCCGCCGCCAGCATCCTCTGCGGGTGACGACGATATGAATGGCTCGAACGCGCCGCGTCTTACCACCACCCTATGGGAAGACGAAGGTACCATGTGTTACCAAGTTGAAGCTCGTGGCGTGACGGTGGCGCGTCGAGACGATAATGATATGGTTAACGGTACAAAATTGCTTAATGTCGCGGGGATGACGCGTGGCCGCCGCGACGGCATTCTTAAAGCAGAAAAAATCCGCCACGTGGTCAAAATCGGCGCCATGAGCTTCAAGGGCGTATGGATCCCCCTCGATCGCGCTATAAGCTTTGCCCAACGCGAGAAAATCGACGAGGCGTTGTTCCCCCTGTTTGAAAAGGATATTCGGTCATACTCGGTCCGAAGTCGTGCATCTGTCGATATGCTCCGATTTAATTCTGGCGCCCGGCCAGACGTCAAGGCCCTCGGTGCCTCTGGCCTTGGCGGCGGCCGCCTCGGCGGTGCGGGCATGGGCGGGGCTGGATTAGATCCAGCCAGCCTTGGTTCAGCGTTTGGAAAGCAGCCGCCTCAACTCCAGCAGCGTGGCTATGACGATTACCAGCGCTACCAGTCCAGTCCCCACCTGCAAAGTGCCGCTGCCTATCAGCAGGGCTCGTCGTACTTGTTGCAACCACAGTCGCAGGCTTACCAGGGCCGTGGCCAGCATGATCAGCTTTCGAGCTCGCAACAGGCAGCAGCGTTACAGCAGACTCCGCAACAGCAGTACTCGGGTAGCCAGCAGGCAGCGGCAGCTGCGGCCGCCTACAATCAAGGTGCTGTCTATCAACAGGGCCCAGGATATACTACTTATTATCCTGCGCAATGGCAGGGCTATACTACACAAAACCAACAGTATTCAGGAAGCCCGTACGGAAACTACTCAGTACCGTCGTCGCAGTACGTTGTGGGCTCTTATGATCAACAGACACAGCAACAACAACAACAGCAGCAGCAGCAGCAGCAGCAGCAACCACAGCAGCAGCAGCAGCAGCAGCAGCAGCATCAACAACAACAACATCAGCAACAACAGCATCAACAACAACAGCAGCAGCAGCCCCAGCAGGTCGCCCCGCAGCAGCCACATCCGCAACAGCATCCGCAACAGCAAGTGTATGGCCAGAGCCAGCAAGGCTCTACATACTATTCCAGCGGCCAGCAGTACGATCCTCAGCAGGTCTCATACGCACCGTTCTCTGGAATTTATCCTCCAAACATTCCCCGTGCCCCGCAGCCCCAGCAGGATCGCAAGGACTAGGTGTCTGATAAGACTGTGTGGGGGTGGGGCCATGCTGCAAGCGTCATGTGCGCCTGATCGGCACTGCTGTGCATCGCCCGGGCTGGGGGCCTTCCTGCCGACTGCAGCCCTGCTGATGTAAACGTCGATCCCCCAGCTTTTGGGCTACAGCATACGGCTGCGACGCTGTGACTAATCGTTCTCCCAGAGGGCACATTCCCGATCCCAACTTTGGCCTGCATCGTACCTTGTTCGATATTTATTTCATTTTCCACCTTGCTGGTCGGGTCTGGGCTGATTGTGTGCTGTTATGACCTACTGCTTTGTTGCAACTGCCTTGTCTACTCGTGATAATTGCATGTCAAAACGATCTTGAGTACTCTGATCATCGCGTGGCCGCGAATGCCGTTATGCTAATAGAGGTGAGTCTTTGGGTTATCACCCTAGCCCATGCCACCTCGAACCATGTAGTCATTAAGCTGTATATCTCTGTCTATCGCTGTCACCGGGGGGGGGGGGGGGGGGGGGGGGGGGGGGGGGGGGGGGGGGGGGGGGGGGGGG
>JAJMCK010000047.1:0-54133 GCA_030572965.1 Wickerhamiella kurtzmanii | reverse complement strand
ATGCGAACAACTTATCGATACCTTCTCTTGGCCTTTCAGTCGACTCCAAAGGTGACATTATTATTACACAGGGACTAATTGTGCTTCTAGAAGCCAAGTTGCTGGTCTCATCAGAATGGAAATGTCTTCAAGACCCATATTGGGTAGCTCCAGGTATATTCAAGCGAATCATTTCAAATCGTGAGCACACTATACACATACATGGGGGCTACTTAGAGGACGAGCAAGGGGAGTCCATAATAGACTGCACCACCATACACCTGCGAAGCACAACTTTCTCGAATCTGGAAATTATAGAAGGTGAGATAAAATCTGTTATCACCCCAAAGGAGGCTTAGATCAAATTGGAACATCTTGCTCAATTTGCGCTACATCATATTGAGCTCCCGCTCACTGTGACTCTAAATACCCAAATCAAGTTCACCCTTTGGAAGTTCCTATCTGCACTTGTCATTACAGCTTTGTGTTGAAGCATCGCTAATCTATTTGGTTTGGCCTGACGATCGTAGCCCCAGTCGTACGCCCCTTACTATAATCGACGATGCCACCGGTGCCGTCGTTAATTCTGTTCTATCTAGGTAGGACCCATTCAAATAGACCGGCTTGCTGCTAAATTTTACAATGGATGGGATCTACGTAATACTTCTAGAGGGCGGCGCTACCTAACACTGCTTCCCCTAGGTTGGCCTATGTTGGAACAATGAGCGGCGAAAGCAGGCCAGACGTGGAATCGGGTCAGGCATCGGGGATAATCCAGGCTCTCACTGAATACCAGTCGCGGGTCACCTTTTCCTTCCCACCAGGCTTAAGCTCAAAGCTGAACGCGTCAATCTGCCGTTCATGATGCGGATAGACCTCGACCCAGACAGTGACGGCCGATGGGTTCCTGATTATGCCGGATCTAAATCTCTTTTCCCAAGTTATCGTGTGAAGCTTCCCCGTGAGAAACTTCCCTCTTTTTGTAGGCTCACCCTCGCAGTTTTTGTTATCAAACCCTTCATACTTCAAATTGACTTCCACTTGGGTCCACTCGCTCTCGGTTGAATTAGAGTATGTAGCAGGGATCTCGTTGTTGACCTGAGAGAGAGACTTGGATTCAGTGATGGTCTCAGGGTTGAGCTGAGACAGAGAGCTGTATGACGGGAAGAATACGGAACTAGCAGTCTGCGAAAAACTGGCCGCTGCTTGGAACTGTGATACTACGAGCGTTTCACTTTCATCGAGCGCGAGATTGTTTATGAATAGACAATTCTCGGCAATGGATTCCCATGGGTCAAGTCGGTGATTCAAAAGAAGGTTCTCGGGAGACACCAACTCTATAGCGATTTCGTTGTTGATGCTGGTTTGCTCGAGCTCGACTGCATTGGATTGCTTCGAAACAGGAGATTCGTCGTTACTCCATAGGCTGTTGAGTTGAGAGAGAGAATCAGGTGCAGTGATGGTTTCAGTATTGAGCTGAAACAGAGAGCTGGACGAGGTGACGATAACGGAGTTAGCAGTCTGCGAAATACTGACTGCTGCTTGAATCTGGGATGCCACAAGCGTCTCAGTTTGATCAAGCGCGAGAGTGGTCGCGAGTGGACACATGTCGGCAGTGGTCGTGAATAGGCAAATCTCGGCGGCGGTCGTGAATGGACAAATCTCAGCAATAGATTCCCATGGGTCCAGGTGGTGGTCGAATAGAAGGCTCTCAGAAGATACCAACTCTTTAGCGATTTCGTTGTTGATGGTGGTTTGCTCAGGCTCGAGCGCATCGAGTTGCCTCAAACCAGATAACTCGACCAATTTGGGTGATACAGTCTCGTTTCTGTATACAGGAACGGCGGAATACATCTGGCCATATATATAATTCAGGCAACTCATGAACTCAGGACTGAAGATTATATTGTCGACAATCCGCCCGATGCGCGCTCGTGCATTCGCATTTCGCGCGGGTTGAGGCAGTGGAATTGGCTCACGCTGTGCTGGTGCACGTTTGGACCCATTGCCCTTTTTCTTTTGAGATTTCTTGGCATTCACAACGGACACAGTCGAAGTTCCGAGCAGATAAACTGCAAGAATCGTGGACAATTTCATCGTGACGGTTTTGCAAGATGAGGTTGATATGATGTTTAGGCTGTCCTTGAGCCCTGAAAGTTGGGAGTAGCGGTGGTCCAGTGCTGTTTACACAACCCTAACCCTCCTCCAAGGCGTTTATGCTTGACACTTACTTGCCTAATGGACCTCTGACCATTCAACCTCCCCAAAATCCTGACCTGAACTCGAAACTCGTTGAATTGCTGATAATTTCTGAGCCGTGGAAGAGAACATCACTGAGCCATTGGCATTGAAACACAACCCGTCTTCCCCGCTAATCTATTGGAAAGCTTGGGCTACCATTCATGCTGCGAGGTTGCGGCCCGCAGCGAAATCAGGTCTTATCAGTTATTATGGATACGCTCCAATGCCCGAGCGTAGGCTATCCTGATCGCCATTTTGCCAAACCAACCGTTGCAGAGGCTAGGAATAGCCCCGAATAGCTCGGAATGTTTCTAAAGGTACCTGGTAAGGGCCATAGACAAGTCAATGCAGTCCGTACTATGTTTATCTAGAGTGAACTATACTAACTATCGAAGGATGTCGAGGGCCAATGCGTTCATAATCACATAGGCTTAATGGAGCTGTGTTATTATTGTTACAAGAAGAGTCTAGTAATGACCAACTCGTTGGAGCCAAGTCTTATGATGCCAGCATTTTCATCTCTGTTTCTGGACATGGGATGTAACGTTACAGTGAAAGGGAGCACATGTATTGCAGGTCACTAACATTGATACGAAGGGCTTACGGCCGAATTGCATGTGTGCTTTGAGCACTATGAGACAATTTAACTAAGCATTTCCATACGGTTTTGACTAGTGCCTCGGAGGAACTTTTTATAACACTCCGCCTTCAGAGAACATATGTCTCTCACCCCTCTGGACTTCCTAGCGGCGAAAGCCATCATACCTGAGGTCCATATATGCGACCATCAAGCCCATATGGCAGGCAATGTGGTCATGCTGGGACTCAGAAAAGAAACAAACATGAGAAGCTTAGTTCTTCTTCAATTATATCTTCTATCTTCTCTTTAATTTTATTCGATCACTACAGATATCACTTAATATCACCACGCCTTAGCCCAGATTAGCTGGGACAGAGAAACCCTAAACCGTGCTGAGATAGTGTGAAGGCCCTTAGAGCAGACTCTAGGCCTTAGCTAATCCCCGGCATGTACGCGTCGAAATGCAATCAGTTGAAACAGAGAAGGTCACAAGTCTCGTTAGGCACGCGTCTGGTGTGCTCGAAAAACTCGCGAGTAACTCTGTAAATGATACATATGTGTTCACAAACGAGCTTGGAGAGCGACTTACAGCAGCCGAGGCCGAGGCAGCCCGATACCACGACCGTTTGGCCGAACTCGATGCTGCTCAGAAGGCTAATCTCGACATGATCACACAACCACCCCCTGTGGCTGTCGAATTGGCCACAGAATGCCTCAAGCTCAAACGAGATCGTGATCAAACGCGTGCAGAATTGCAGACGGCAATCTCAGAGGCTGCTCAGCTACGCGCTGTTCTAGGGGACCTTGAGCGGGCAAAAGCACAGCAACGGCAGAATTTAAAGCCCCAAACAGAAGCTGCTGCGAATAAGCTCTCAAATTTTGAACAATGCCTTGGAATTAAGATGCAGAGGGTACGCAACGACACCGACGCTGAGGATGCCCACGCTTACTTCCTCGTCACCTTTGACGACGGCTTGGGAGACATTGGGCTCCGACTGCTTGGTACTGACGCAGGCAAGCGGGTCCGAATATACGCAGATAAGATCCCACGATTAAGGCTTGCACCAATTGAACAAGAATTCGACGCAAAGCATAATTTGCCGACGCTGTTGTACCGCATCCGAAACGAACTCAAGGCTGTGCGACGTCGACCATAAACAAATAAAATTATTTATTCATCTATTTATTACTTCAAACGATCTGTTGGGTGCTTTGAATCAGGTCTGGCACCTTCATTGGTGTTGATGCTGCGGTCGTGATTGACGTTCCTGACGTTTCAACAGTTTCTGGGTTGTAGCTTGATTCCTCGACCTTCTTAGCTTTAGCCTTGTAGTGCAAGCCACGTACGGGGATAGGATCTCTACCAAGGCAGAACCCAGGGTGGGCAACAGTGAGAATGATCTCAGCAAAGAATATCATCAGGCCATCCAATACCAAAAAGTAGCGCTCTGTCGTCATCAGATACCCATTCCACCCTTCGCTGAGCTCCACAACACGATAAATACTGCGAATAAAGATGAACAAGGTGCCGATTATCATTCCAGGGACCATATATTTGAACAGCGGCCGGCGCCGGATGTGTGCCCAGGTAGGATCGTACCGTTCTGGGGTTTTACGATCGACCCAGATCTTGTAAACGACCCGCAGACACAGGATCATAAATATAGTAATGGAAATCACCTGGATGATAATACCACCGACGGATATCCAGGCACCAACTTTGGGACTGTTGCCGTTACCTGAGCTAGCAATACCGCCTCCAGCAGCTTGGACAAAAATGCTCACAAGGTCGGCAACGATAAATATTGCACTATACATCATAGGCGGTAGCGGGGAGTAATGCTCGCCATACACAGTGATGACTTTGGCGAGAAGGTAGTATATACCACCGGACAAAAATGCCGGGGCTAAAATGAGCACTGCCAGCTGCATTTTGTATGCTGAGCCGTTTTGAATATCGCCATGGCTCACAACACGGCCGACGTATCCAATCACTTCAAAAATATTGCCAATGCCCCAGCTAACTAGGAACCACCATTGACGCGTCCACAGTCCAAATCCAAGCTGGCACAAGAGTACCAACGAGAAAAAAGCCAGAGCCACCGCATTAGCCGCGAGGTTCGGATCATACTCATACGGTGATGCTGCTATTTGCTCAGCAGTGTAGTGCACCATCTTTGCCTGGCGATCTAACGGTGGCATAAGCTAGGTATATATACCGATTGATCAGGGGCTTAGTTCATTCACCCGGGTTGCTTCCTCCCCGATGAAATCCGTCACCATGATCAGATGCCCATCATGACTTTTGTGTGGGTCCAATTTTTTTTTCTAGCCTACCAGTTAAATGGCTGTAATCCAAGGTGGCCCGCTTAAATAAAATCCGGGGTAGATCCTGCGTGTTTTCGAGTATCTTCTTAACTGAACTTCTACACAAATTCAAAAACTCAAGAAATAAGGCCCACTTTCGTTGATCCATCTACTTGCCACCGGGTATGTGCATTTTTGACTGTGATGATCATCAAAACCAGCCCAGAAGGGGCGCCTACATATCGCTAAGCCTTTTCTTACTTTCTGCAAGCGCTGATAAGGCGTTATGCTAGCCACAGCTAGGGAGCCATAGCCCGACCGCAGTTCAGACAATCGGGCGACTATTCCTGGTCAAATAAACTTCCAAAATCAATTTTTTTGTAGTAGTGATATTCTATTCATAGCATATGTCACGGCGATCTAAAGCACATGCCGTTTACTACTACAGAAGGCTTTGTCACTGCGGATCGCTGCGCCCCATATAGGATGGAGGCCCAATTGGGATGTTGGCCTGACATGTGCTTTGCCACATGGGCTACTGACAACAACTGCTTAAAGACAAATAGGTCAGGATCTCGATATGATTTATTCCGAAGTTATTCTGGCTTTTGTTCTATGTAAGATTAAATGTCTAAACACTTCTGTTGATATTTGCTTTGTGTTTGGGAGGACTTAACTAGTGGATTCCATGCATCGACGGTCATCAACACTTGCATCGCGTCAAGCCCCTAAACCTTACATTTGGTACCTACAGGCAATTGACGATAATTAACTGTCTTCAATTAGTTATCAAGGCAGTATTCAGAGGTTGAGAATGAATACTTGGCGCCCGTACTAAAGCAAACGATCTATATAACAAAAGATAATTCTACGCGTAGGCTTTGGGGGAGGGTGTTGCAGTGATAGTGCACTACAATATAGAATCGCATCATACCACGCTTGGTTTTGCATTTAGTTGTTGTAAAAGTCCCAATCGCAATAACTTTTACTATCCCAGCTATTTCCAAGCTAATTCTACTTACTAGTAAGTTAAGTCCCAATAATTCCCAGGTGACCCAGCTATACACTTGTAACCATGCCAAGATTAATTCCCAGCTTAGCTACATTCGTTACTGATAGATAGCCAACGCACGGCACCTACACCACTATCACCAACGATGATTGTTTGGCCCGCAATTGTATGGCTATTGTCGCTATTTGGACTATGGAAACTACCTGAATCGTCTGATCTGACCTCTAGTAGTACAGGCGAAATCTACGAGTTTGGTCCCCCTCTCCCCGACTACGGCAACGCTGTGCACGAGGCAGTGCTAGTTAAGCACAAGTTTGGCAATTCCTGGGGTAAACCGGCCATTGTCACCTATACTCCACCTGACATTGAGTTCAATGCAGTAGTATTGACTATTGACTGGACTGTTGCGGGAGTTCAATACGACCGTCTTGCCCACATCTATCTGAACGACATTGAGATCTGGAGGCCATCGACTCCTGAACCAGGTGGACGCCTTGTGCACTCCAATTTTTCAATTGATGCCTCTACCTACTTACAAGAGTTCAAGAAGGAGGGAAAGCTCGAGCTAGAGCTCAACAATCTCCTGTCAGAGGGACTTACTGGGATCTTTAACACGACCCTATCAATTTCCTACTACAACACTAACGAGACCGTCGCCCCTGTATGGCTCACTGACCGTGTACCCGACAAATTGGTTCCAGTCGTGAAACGAACGGCATACGCACCTCCTGCGCTTGTTGGACACGCTGACGCTGTGTCGCCCAACACCACCAGAGCTGTTCTCGAGGTCATCGCGAGCGGTTATGCCAATGAGGAGTTTTGGTATGCTGATGCAGATATTAACCGTGCAATTCGCGTATTGGCGGTCTACATTGATGACATTCTTGCTGGATTCATTGATCCCTATCCGGTTGTTTTCACGGGAGGCTTCCAACCGCGGCTGTGGTGGCCCCTGGTTGGCATTCACACCTATGATGTTCCCCGTTACCATGTTGACGTGACCCCATTCTTGCCATTGCTATGGAGCCATGGCTCGAAAATCGAGGTCCGCGTCGGTAACAGTAAAGACTGGGACATCGAGACTGGTCAAAGCTGGCCAATAGCAGCTACTCTGCTCACTTGGGAAGAATCAGACGTCAAGGGAGTGCCGAGTGCCAAAGAGCCAGCAGTGTTCTTCAGCACTGATCCAACCACGGTCCATGTCCCTGGCATTGCCACTGCTCATATTATCCACTCGTTCTTTTCGTCTAACACCCTCGATTTTGGCAGTGGGCCCGTGCCAGTTGCATGGAATCAGTCACTAATCCAATCAAATACCCAGGTGTGGACAAAGAAAGAAGATATCTATACTTATGAAGGTGAAGGCACGGCAGGATACAACTATGGAACCACCGATGACGTTAGTTCTCATGGCTTCGAGCTAGCGCTTGTTCTTACCCGCCGTGATATTGCCGTTGGTCTCAAACATGAAGCCGAGATTTCTAGTGAACGCTCAGTCGTTTCTCTCAATGCTACCTGGGGGCCCACCTCAGAGCAAAACGGCACCGACGTGTTTGTGAAGCTCGGCCGTGGCTACGACGCTTTGAAACGACACTCCAAGGCTCGCAACGGTAATCTAGTCAAGTTCAACGAGCCATACACCGGCAAGACCTCGATCGAGTTCACCAAGGCCATCATCGATCACGCGATGGATGCGGACGCTATTGAGGACGACTACGAGGCCCTGGCAGCATCCCAGGAGCGTCGCGACTATTGGTTCTCTAAGAAACTACACTAGTTTGTTTGTTTAATTTAATTTAACCGAATAACACAAGTTACTGTATGGCGATAAGGTATGCAGGGCTAGGGCGTTGCCTAATTATGTGGGATAAGCGGCAGATGCATTCCGGGTTATGTGCCCCGCATATGCGTTCCACATGTGCATTCCGTATGCCCGTTGAGCCGTTCGAGCCATCGCCGTACGCTACCCGAATGGGCAGAAATATAAACAGCCGGAAATGTCCAATTTGAAGTGCACAATGAAGTCGATTTGGTGGAATGTATTGATAGCTGTTACCAGCATAGCTCGTGGAGCCTTGGGCGAGGTTGAACGCGATGTTGAGATTCCAGTCTCTGATTTTGGCGTACCCGTCGCGTCTCAAGCACTTTTAACCAACCAGATCTTCGCGAACTCGTATGGTCACCCGGCCGTAGTCGCGTATGAACCCCCGGGTATTGCGTTTGACCACGCAGTGCTCACATTGAACATGTCGACTTTTGGCCGACAATACGACCGTCTTGTTCACGTTAATCTCGGTAGCGTCGAGCTCTGGCGACCGAGCTTACCAGAACCACTCGGTGAGAGTGTCAGTGCAACCCTTACCCATGACGTTTCGGCATTTGTTTCATTATTGCAGCAGTCTAACGAGTTCGTGTTTGAGCTGGATAACATTGTCGAGGGTAGTTTGAATGGCGTGTTCAATGTTTCGCTGGTGATTGACTACTATGTTGCGCCGCAAAATGTGATTGAGCAGGAAAACTCGTGGTGGTATGACGTGCCTGCGAACGCGATCAAGCCTGTAATTGCACCAACAGTAGGATACCCCGATCAAAACGCGACGGGATTTGTTGGTGCACTTCCACGCAATACAACACGGGCACTACTTCAAGTATATGCGAGCGGAAACTCTAACGAGGAGTTCTGGTATTCAAACTACTTGACTCAAGGCGGTGGACCGTCGCGACTGGTACAAGCGTTTGTGAATGGTCAACTTGCCGGGGTTGCAGACCCGTTCCCAGTGATTTTCAGTGGTGGAATCGATCCTGGACTGTGGTTCCCGACCAACGGACTCAAGGCTGACGAGGTTCCTGCCTACTTCATTGATATCACACCGTTCTTGCCGCTACTGTGGGAATCCTCGGTGTCGATTGATATTGCAGTTGGAGATGGAATCGACAGCACAAAACCGTTGAGCGATTGGCTCATTAGTGCTGCCCTTTTCACCTGGCAAGAGCCGGATATTTACGGTAGTGGTGTGCTGAGCCCTCCTCAGTACACTAGTGATGATGGTGCCGCTAATTACACCCAGTCGACCTTTGGAGCTGCGTACAACCATGAGGTGATAACCACAGCTAGTCTTGTATTCACCAATACGACGACAAACCAGACCACCAGCGGAGTTACACAATGGACCCAATCCGCGGTGCAGCGGAACGCACAAGTTTCAACTGCAGAAATTTGGTATATGTTGGCCGAGGGCCATGGAACCAGCACTTATACATGGACACCACAAGGCGGCGCACAAGTCATTTATACTCGCCAACACTCTTACCCCATGATGGTACTTCAGAACAGCAGCTCGATTGCCATTGACAGGCATTATGTGGTGAGCACGAATCAGCCGTTTAATGTTCTGGAGACCCAACTTGCGACCTACAATGTGAGTGGAAGCCAATCAACAACGCTATCAGAAACGTCTGTGCATGCGAGTTTCGGTCCAGGAGTAGCCAATTACGATCGTCAAACGTTGTCGACAGACCTCGAGCTCACCAACGATTTTGTGTCATCGAGCCCATTTAGTGGAGGAACTTATTCGGTTGGCAACCCTGCAAGTACGACTCCACATGTGGGGCCATCTACTCTCGATGACTTGGTAACGAAGTTGTATACCCCGGCGACAGCCCAAGACTTTTTGGAGGCATTGCCAAGCATTATTGGAGAATTAGGGGCAGAGTCTCAAATCAATGAGCCTGCAGTTCACCGAATTTTACTTTCGCTTCCATAATTTTCTTTCTTATTTCTTATCACTAGTAATTGTTAATTGTTTTATTTCAGATGCTGGCAGCGTTCACTCGCAGTGTCACGTTAATAGTTTACTGGATAAAAACAATACAAGATAATAAACAGCCTCTGCGAAAAGGCAGTAGAAACTGGTCCGGAAGAACTAAACTAATAAAAAAACGGGCTACCAAACAAAATGGTAGGCGAAAAGGTATCGTAATTTGTTTCCTTCTACAAGATCCAACATATAATTTAGAGATGAGGGGCAGCCGACCAATTAGGCAATGAGCTCGACGGCGCCGCCGGCAGCCTTGATCTTCTTCTCGGCAAGCTCGCTCACGAAGCGGGCACGCACAATGACGGGGACGGCAGGGAGACGGCCCTTACCAAGAACCTTGCCGTAGCCAGCTGCGAGGGTGTCGATGACGGGGGCAGCAGAGGCAGAGGCGGTCTTGAGGTGCTTCTCACGGTCCTCAGAGGGGATAAGGCTCCAGAGCTTGTCAAGGTTGACAACAGGGCGCCACTCACGGTTGCGGAGAAGGTGGAAGTGACGGAAACCAATCTTACCAAAGTAACCGGGGTGGTACTTATCGAGGTTGGTACGGTGGTGGTGCTGGCCACCGGCCATACCGCGACCACCAGGGTTCTTGCGGTGCTTGCCGATACGGCCGTGGCCGGCGGAAACGTGGCCTCTGGACTTCCGGGTCTTGGTCGAGCGGGTCGGCATTGTAGTGTTTGGTGAGAAGAGAAAAAACGCCCAAGGCTGAGGTGCGAGATGTGCTTAGTGTCGATGATAATTTAGGGTGAAATTTCGCTGCCTTGGGCTATGCCCTTGGGAGGAGAGGAACGGTGGGAGGTTAAACCTTGTGGATGGTCTTCAAACGCATATGTCTGTCTGGTGTCCAAACGCACCAATTCAGATGATGTTGGAGTGGGACAAAACATTGAGTTGTGGTTATGATTATGTGAGACCCCTGAGCCCTAATAAAGTGTTCCATGATTAATTAGTTCTTGATCATGTGCTGCTGATCACCTGGTCTACAAGCCTAATAAGTTCATCTAAAGAGGCACACGGCACGACTGCAAAGAGCGACCCAATGCGCACCACGTTTGGATGCTACTAAACGCGAATTCACTTTATGGAGCTGCTAAGCCTCTGCTAGCGACTAGCAAGGCTTAAATCGGCGATTGCTTGTATACCTAAGAAGCAAGCCTCGGGATGGTGGGTCCATTTCGACCACCCCCCTCCCTGTCTCAGATCATTTGACACCTGACCTGATCGATTGAGGGGCTATATATACATGATCCATCGAACATCCCCACGGCCCACCCTAATTGACACAAGGAACGATAGCGGAATCGAGAATTGGAGTATGAAACTTTTTGGTTGGCATTGACTTCACGACTCAATTCGAGAAGAGAAGTATGGCAGAGGTGAGGCCAATGCCGGAAGCTGGTCCGTGCTTCTTAGCGGGGATGCTGGGGCGCTCGGCCGGATCCCGTGCCGAGAAAGCATTGGTCAGAGACCGGGTAACAAGAACCAAAGGCGAGTCAATCGGATATGGTCAATTGAATGCAAACACTAAACCATTGACCATAACTCTGGAATCTAAATTGGCTCTCCAGCCAATCTCGAAAGCTCGAAAGCTAAAGCTAAACTAAACCCTACACCCCTCGGATTACAATGCCCATGTTTGCTAGCTGGTGAGGTTAGGAGTTGGCAAGGCTAGGCGAGGCTAAGGCTAGGCCAAGGCTAAGGCTAGGCTAAGGCTAAGGCTAAGCTATTCTAAAGCTAAGCCAAACACAGAACTAAAAGCAATGAAATCTACAAATCATGTGATTCTGTCCCTGGCTGAGTCATTTCGTTGTGCTTCTTATTTTAAGTTCAAATGTGCGTGAGCTTGTGAGTGAGGGTGTGACTCTTTTTTTTAGGAGAGACCAAAAGCAGTGATGTCTAATCACGTGCGCACATGATAAGCCCAACTAAAACTTACCCCGTGGTATTATGCGTTTGGGACCCCGGACTCCTGCCTCTAGGCTCCCCAAAAAATGCACGTCTATTCGGTGTACCCCGGAGAGCCGCACATGGCGTGGCGCTGCTTTTATTCTTTTTATCGGGTGTTCATTGAATTGAACAACCTCTCAATTTCACGATTTTGTTGGTTGTTCGTTTCTTTTGCTTCTTGATCTTCTATTTTTGCGGCCAATCCTCTTGCCTGGGGTCCCTCTCTCAGGGCCATGGAGGGTCAGCTTAGTACGCGCCTAAGCAGTCATGTGCCTGGCCACCACGCGCAGAAAAGAGAAAAAAAAAAAAAAGAACAAAGCCGGGGGTTACTCGCTACTGACTTACACCTTCAAACCCAGATCCGCCTCCCAGTTTCCAGCTTTGCCCCCTCCACTCCACTAGTCCGGACACGCGAAGTGGAACGTCTGGAACGTTTGGAACACTGCTGTGGATAGTTGCCAGCCGTGCCAATTGACGTCTGTGGAACCATCTCATTTAGTTGACACCAGCTGTGGCCAATTCCTGTTCTTTTGTTGGTAGTCGTGTGAAGTTGTAACTGTTTGAATTCGGTTTCGTGTGATTTCGTTTGATTTCGTTTGATTTCGTTTGATTTCGTGTCCAACTTAAGTGCAACTTTGGTATTGCTTGAGTTCTTGCCGCTTTGCTTGTTATCAGTTTTGTGCAGCTTCGTTGACTTCGGGCTGTAACTTCACAACAACTTTGCTCCACCTTTGCTTGTGTTTTGACTCTCTTAAGTGTGTGATCTTGTTAGGTCACATCCCTGTTCATTCTCATTGACCCTTTATTCCGACCTTTTTCCCTTCCCCAATGTCCTCGTACTCAGCTCGCGACGCGAAACGTAGAGGCTCTACTGTCCCTCCTTTAGCTGGCGTCGACAGACCACAGCTCGAAACCATCCCAACAAAGTGCGATGTTCTTATTTGCGGTACTGGTCTCACTGAGTCCATTCTTGCTGCCGCCCTTGCTTGGCAAGGCACCGACGTGCTTCACATTGATGCCAACGACGTCTACGGTGATGCAAGCGCTTGTCTTACCGCCAAGCAGTTGTCAAAGTGGGTCAATAATGCTGGCACCGAGTGTCTGCTGGACGGATCCAACCCCCAGCTTTATGTGCCGCGGGCAAGGGCTGCCCAAGGCACCGATAATGAACGCTACATTGTTGACCTCGCGCCCCACATGATGTTTGCTCGTAGCGACATGCTCGATCTCTTGATCAAATCGCGTGTTTTCCAATACCTCGAGTTCAAGTCCATCTCGCAATTCCACACTTACCAAGAGGACACGTTCGAGAAGGTCAACGGCAACAAAGAGGCTATCTTCACTGATCAAAGCCTGAGCCACACTACCAAACGCCGACTCATGAAGTTCGTCAAGTTCGTTTATGAGTGGAAGGTCGACGACGCCCTTTTTGATGAAATGAAGCACGTGTCCATTGGCAAGTGGCTGTCGGAAAAGTGGCAGCTCGAGGCACCCCAAATCACTGAGCTCGCCATTTCAATCGGATTGTGTGACTCGCTGGATGTCCCTGCCGCCGTGGCTTTACCCCGCATCCGTCGCTACCTCGTGAGTCTTGACGTTTATGGACAGTTCCCTGCCCTCTTCTCCATGTATGGCAGCGGTGGTGAGCTCGCGCAAGGCTTCTGCCGCTCCGCTGCTGTTGCTGGCGCAACCTATAAGCTGAGCACAAAGCTCGTGGCCTGGGATGAGGCTTCTAACATTGCGACATTGAGCGATGGTTCGCGGGTCCAGGTAGCCGAGAAGGTGTTCGTGTCTCCAACTCAACAGACCGACCTTCGTCCCCTGCCTAGTGTCACGAACCAGGTGTCCGTGTCCACTCACATGGTGGCCGTTGTTTCAAACGAGTGCCGCGAGTGGTTCGGTGAGGGCGAATCAGCCGCCATTGTCCTATTCCCCCCAGGTACTCTTAACGACAATAAGTACGCTGTCCAGACAATTGTATATGGTCCTGGCTCTGGCCATGTTCCGCGAGGCAGCAGCTGCTGGTACCTGTGCACTCACAATCCTGACCAGCGGGCTGCTCGCGAAGACGTGTCCAACGCTCTTACGAGACTCGAGGCGTCGATTCTGCGCGAGTCGCAATCTGACTTTGAGCTCGGGTCTCTCAGCAAGGACGATGTCACCTTCCGAAACGGCACACCTATTGTGTCGTCCGTGCGCATTGGAGAAAGTATGCACAACTTCGTTCCTAAGGAGAAGCTGCAGTATCAGTTCAAGCTGTGCTACACGGCCCCTACCGCGTCGTCTTCCATTGCTCCACTCGAGCCCATCGATAATTCCCAGGTTGTATTCTCAACTCACTTCCAGCCCGGCGATTTGTCCTACGATGGCTTTGTGACTCAGGCACGTAAGCTGTACGAAACCGTTGTGGGATCTGACGATGACTTCTTCGATGTCGACTTTGAAGATGGCGACGAGGACCAAGTGGTTCCGGATGTTGTCCCACCGGCAGAGGAGGTCATGCATCTCGAAATATGACCTGATAACAGCAACTGCAGCCAGCCAACCAAGAGAAGGAAGTTTTGTTACGTATTTTTTTCCCTTCCAGTCATGAACCATCAAAATTGCATTGGACGCTAAATGTTCATATTTTACTACTAGCTTCTACCCGGCACATTGTGTAAACCCCCATATTTAATCCTGTTTCATCTTCCAACCATGCTGTCCATTTTTCACCCGCTAGCGCACCCTTTTAACCAATTTAAAGCCTACTTCACAAAAGTGTTCATAAATCTAAATAGATAAAAAAAGTATAGACCAATAACAAAAACCAGTCCGTAACATTGTCATATTCAACTCAAAGACAAAATATGGTCGCTGATTACATTACACAACACACATGAGCCTTAAGGAAGTGAAGCGGTTGGTGGCCGATGGGCGCTTTGAGGACGCTGAAGAGCGTCTCAGAGATGCCTTAGAGGATCAACCTAATGACTATCAGCTTCTGTCCGTCCAAGGCGCAGTTTTAGAGCGACTGGGCGAGCAGGATAAGGCAGCGGCCGCGCTACTCAAGGCAACAAAGGTAGACGCTGAGAAGCTGACGGCTTGGAAAGGATTGGTGAAAATATACAAGGAATCAGAGAATTGGCCGCATTTTGTTGATGCTTTCCCCGGATACACACATGCATGTGTGGTCAACGATCAACTGACAGCTGCCCAGAACGACTTCCAGGCCTTGGAAAGGCATATCCGCAGTGGCAAGGCTTCATCAGATTTGTCGGAGAAATTCTGGCGACTTGAGTTACCAGATAGCCCGCTTTTTGGAGTACTGAAAATGCCATCGCCTCGGGATGCTGCCCAACGGCTGCTCAAGCTCCAGCGCAAGACGCTTGCAACCACTCTGACCAAACTCAAGGCTAGTGCTCGCATGAACATCAGTTATACGCCTAGCCGTATCCGCAAGGAGCGTTTGGCAGCGTACAATCAAGGAGATATCTCGTCGTTGTGCGAAACAGTGATTGCCTATTCTGGTGATAATGAGACGCTCCGACGCGAGACAGAGGCTGAGCTGCTGCAATTTCTTTATGAGAAACTTTCCCTTGTTCCTCCTCAGCAAAAGCAGGCTCTTAGAGACAAAGTTAGCGGGCTCGCCGAGGATATGATCCTGTTCGAGCCACGAGAACCTTTGGCTTTCTTGATAGTGTGGGATTGGGCCGACTTCAAGGGCTATGAAGAGTTTGAATATGCCCAACTCCGCAAGTTCTCACAGTTGTTCCCTGACTCTGTGATGGCACGAGTAATAGAAGGGTTCTTACACTCACCTTTATCACCGTTCGACTACAAAGCAGAAGAGAAGCGGCTTCGTGAGCTTGAAGAGAGCCAAAATGAGCTCAAAGATACGCGAACGAAACAGAAAACCTCGAATAAGCCAATCGCCGAGGAAGAACTGGAAGACGAGCCTGAATGGTCGCCCCAGGAATTGGCGGATGCATTCTCCCTCAAGGACGCGTCTTCTGGCACTGACGCCCTCGCCTATCGCATCGTAACCGACTTTTATGTTCAGAACGAGGACTGGAAGCTGGCTGTGGAGACCGCGAAACAAGGTCTTGATATCGTCGACACTCAAAAAGCTGATTTTGATGTGGACCTGCCCAACACCAAGACGGCACTATCACTTCTGCTCGGCCGCGCCTACACTCACTTCCAGGCACCGCGAAACTTCCCTCTTGCTGAGGAAATGTTCGATAAAGTCCTTGTCACCGAGCCTGAGACCGTCGCTGCCCTTGTAGGCAAAGGAATGATCTTAATTGAGCGCCAGAAATGGTCAGAAGCTGAGAAACTGCTTGAAACGGCCTATCAGGCGCACCCGGGCCATTTGGAGGCACTCAGTGAGCTTAGTTGGTGTAAGATCAATAGCCAGTCTGACGTTCAAGGAGGTGTGGACGGACTCAGCCGCTGCCTTGAGTTGTCACTCCATCGTCGCGCCACCCAGGGGCTCGCTCATTTCAGGGCTGAGACCCGCTGGCGTATCGGCTACGCTTGCTGGACATTCTTGAGTGATGGAAATCGTGCTCTAGATGAGTTTGTTGGCGCTCTTAAAGAATCGCCGACATTTGCTGCTGCATTCACTTACCTTGGCCTGGTTTACGAGTCTCGCGGCGACACTGCGCGCGCGACAAAGTGCTTCTACAAGGCTCTGGAAATCGATAATGGCCAGGTGCTCGCGGGCGAGCGACTGGCAACCATGTTCGCCGCCCAGGGCCAATGGGAACTTGTGCGAGTAGTCGCGTCTCTGGTGTTAGGCTCGGCAAAGCTCGAATCACAGGCGGTGGCATGGCCCTACCGTGCCATGGGAATCGTTTTGTTAAATGCCGATGAGTATGTTGATGCTGTCAAGTACTTCCAAAAGTGTCTGCGGATTGAACCGACTGACTCTAATTCGTGGGTCGGTTTGGGAGAGGCTTATATTGGTAGCGGACGCTATCAGAGCGCTGAAAAGGCCTTGAAGCGTGCGCTTGAGCTATCCCCTGACAGCTTCAGCGCGTTGTACGGGCTTAGTATGGCTCAGAGACAGGTGCTTGACTTCCCCGGGGCAGCAGAGTCGATTCGTTCGGCTATCAATGTAGCTCCCGCCCAAAGCGCGAGCTCACCAGCACTAATCTGGGCACTAATCGATAATTCTGCCCGGGCAGCTCACTACTACCTCGATCGCTCCCTATTCGGCGACGCTATGGATGAGGCTAGATTTGTTCTGACCACGGCGATAAAGGAGCTTGGGCAGAGGCCTGAGCATGCGACAGTCTGGGATGGCTTGGCAGATGCGCTGTCAGTATTTGTTTCTGTTGGCTCCAGTGAACTCCCTGTCTCCGACCTCGAACAAATTGCGAGCTTGGCTTCGACCACATTCACCACCCCCGCTAAGCTTCGCGCAGCAGTCACAGTGCAAGCACTAAAGGTAAGTGGCCCGACGAAGTCTGAGCGAGCCATGCGTAACTTCAATGCCGCGATTGCCCATGCCTCACTCGACCTTGCGACAGCTATTGAGCATTGCAAACAGGCAGTTGCTATTTCGCCACGAAACCCGCTCTATTGGCGTACATATGGTACGATAGTAGCCCGAGCGAACTCATCAGTGGCCCAACATTGCTATGTCCGTTCGCTTGCTCTCGACGGCCATGCTGCAGACACTTGGGTTGCTCTTGGCTCGCTCTATCTTGACCAAGGTGATGGTGACCTCGCGAGCGAGGCATTCGACCGCGCCCTATTTGCCGATCCAGACTGCTACCGAGCCTGGGCAGGCCAAGCTTTAGTCGACGCTGCTGCCGATAAAGACGCAGATACTGTCTTGCGCACCCTGCTCCATAGCTACAGCCTCGCGCCTGGTCAAGATACGACGGTGTCGTTGCTGTTGGGTCTCGAGGCGTACAGCACTAGCACGGCCAGTGCCTTGGTGGTGGGTGCACTTGAAAAATTGTTGACGCTGCAGCCACACAACCGCCGCGCGGCTATTGCCCTGACTCTGCTGCTTGAGCGTCGGGGCGACTACGTTGGCGCTCTTGAGCGCGTGCCAGAGAGCCATGAACCGCTCAAGGCACGACTAATGTACACCTTGGGCCGATTCGATGATGCCATAGAGCTTGCGGCATCTGCACTTGAATCGACGCTAGAGTGGTATGATCAGCTTAGCTGTTTAGTGGTCGCTGGACTGGCTGCGTTCAGAGTTGGTGACTTTGACACCAGTATCGATATGCTGCTGCAAGCGCTAGAGCTTGCCAAGTCGACTGGTGACCACGAGAATGCGGAGAGTGCTCAAGAGGTAATTGCCCAAGTGCTTTATGCTCAAGGTACACCTGAATCTCGCCGCGAGGCGCTGGACCAGCTTTGGGATAGTGTTGCTGTCAATGGTGCTACGTTGACAGTCACCTTGTTGCTTGGTGTAATCGGTCTTGTCGACAATGACGCCGAAGTGATCGAAGCTGCCCGCGAGGAGCTGGCACCTCTGATGCAAGGCTCGCAGCTGACGGCGTCTCAACGTCACCGAGCCACGAGAGTGCTTTCCTTGCTCGAGGGTGGATCTACACGCGCTTATCAACGGGCTGTATTCGACCATCCAGCAGACTACGAGCTATGGAAGCATTTGTCGGCTACACAGGCGGTGACGGTGGCCGAGAGTACACAGTTGCCAAGTGAGGAGCTCAGTGAGGCGTATGCTGCTGTTGGAGGCCTTCAGACGTCGCAGCGGGCAGTGTTTTATTCGCCTACATCCACAAAGGCATGGCAGTCGCTGGCAACAGTGCTGTCTCAGCCAGACGTGGCTTCATTGTCTGTCAACTAAAACTCAAGTAGCTATCACAAATTGAATTGAGTCTAGATTATGTAGATTAGTTCTTACCGGCGGCAGCACGGAAGTAAATGATATCGCCGTCCTCGACAACGTAGTCCTTGCCCTTGGAGTGAAGCTTGCCGTTGGCCTTGACGGCCGTCTCATCGCCAAGCTCGATGAGATCGTTGTAGTGCGTGACCTGGGCCAAAATGAAAGTCTTTTGGAGATCACCGTGAATCACACCAGCAGCGGCAGGAGCCTTGGTGCCCTTACGGATAGTCCACTCCCTCACCTCATCGGGGCCGCATGTGAAGAAGGAAATGAGGCCGAGTGCTTGACGCATCGTGGTGACGATCTTGGGAAGAGCAGACTGAGTCTCGAGCTTCTTGAGCTCCTCCTCACGCTCGGCATCGGTCTCCATCTGGGCCAAGCGCTCCTCGAGGGAGACACTGATAGGGATGATGAGATCGCCAGCCGAGTTCTCGTCAATCCACTGCTTGATTCCGAGCAGGTTCTTGTTCTTCTTACGGATGTAGTCACGCTCGCTCAAGTTCACAAGGTAAATGGCAGGCTTGGCGGTGAGCAGGAGCATCTGGTTGATGACCTCGACCTCCTTGGGCGACCACTCGCCGTTGTACACACGCTTGCCGGCCTCAAGGTGAGCAATGACCTTGTCGCAAGTGGCAATCTCGTCCTTGGCAGCCTTAACCTCGAGGCTCTGGCCACCACGGCGGGCGAGCTTCTCAGCGGCCTCGCGGCTCTTCTTGGAGAACTCAATGTCCTTGATCCTGAGCTCGTCGTTGATAATCTGGAGATCACGAACAGGGTTCACGTCACCCTCGATGTGAATAATCTCGGCATCGTCGAAGCAACGCACGACCTGGTAGATGGCATCAACAGCACGGATGTTGGCCAAGAAAGCATTACCAAGACCCTCACCAACAGAGGCACCCTTGGTCAAACCAGCGATATCGAACACAGTGAGGAATGCAGGCACCTCGCTCTTGGGCTTGTACATCTCCACGAGTTTGTCGAAACGCGGCGAGGGGACAATCACGCGAGCCTCCTCGGGCTCAATCGTAGCGAACGGGTAGTTGGCGGGGTTGCCCAACGGTGACTTGGTGATGGCCTGGAAGAACGTCGACTTACCGACGTTGGCAAGGCCAACAATACCAGACTTGAGGTTATTACCGGGACGACCCAGGGGGACTTTAACTTCGACCTGTTTCTTGGGAGCCATTCTGTTTTTTTGGTAGCAGTGAAAAAAGCCAGCAATCGCACAGCTTGACCTTTATTAATTTGTGGGAGCAGACTTTGAAAAATCTCAGTCAGCTCGTACGGTTTCGAGATGTTCAAGGCTGGACTGGTGATGTACGCTCGCGTGCCGTTATTCTAATGGGGTTTATAGTGAATTTTTGTTCGTTAGATTCTAGTTGATAAAGAAAATGAGTGAAAGAAGTTTTCTCCGCGCTAGCCGGTTTGTAAGTCTACGCGATGGCTCTAGTTTCGAGGTTATCGTGTTGATGGAAGAACAACGAATTTAAAGACTTATTGAGCTAAAAGCATCTTTAAGAGTGTTGTGTTCGTCGTACAAATAGTTCGGTCTTGCAGGACTGACACTCATTGGATGGCTGGCGCATTAATGATAGCCGAGTAGTACTTATACATATCCATCGCATTGGGTTCGTTGTTGTCACTGTATTACCGCTACGGGCTCAAGATTGCCGTTTATGCGGCAAAATAACTAGTTCGTTCACAAAATCAGTTAAGTTTTCTATTCGGTATGGAAATGGCCGAGTGCCAGGTTTTCATTAAACTGGCGCTGATGGCTAGGCGCCGACTATTGTCCACTTGTACCACTGAGATCCTATGGCTCAAATTGACGGCTATGTTATGGCGATATATAGTGGTGTCGACGTTTGTAGTTGCTAAGTTTCTGGCACTAGAGCAACGCTTTAAAAAGACAGAGAAATGATAGTCTACAACTCGTTATTTTTTTTTAAATTATACTGCTGCCGCAAGCGTCTCTGACACGTCGGCATCTGCAGACCGGAACGTTAGCTTTCCGGCAACTCCAGCCCGTGAAGACTTGAGCAAACGTACGCTTGCAGCCACGGGCACACCGCTAACTGTGCGGCCGAACATCTTCAGCGTGTGTGTTGACGTGTTCTGGTCAACACTGTCAGTGCCCTCAAGAGCCATCATGCCAAGGCGCGTCGTGAGCAGCGAGACGGCATCGCGCACCTCACGGCACTGTGCAAATTGGCGTGTGGCCACGGCCTCAGCGGCGAGCTCGTCGAACTGGTGGTCGAATGCTCCAACGTAGGTGGGCACAATGTAGTCGCCAGGTACAAGTTCAAGCTCTGACATGCCATACTCCTCTTCCTCGCCAGCATCCTCTGGCAACTCCTTGAAGATGAAGCGCAAGCGGGTCGACAACTCGCCAACCACAATAGCGCTTGCACGCTTGAGTCCAATGTATGTAGTTGCGGTCTCGTCCTTGGCAAGGCTCGCGATCGGCACAACAAACTCCTCCTCGAGCTCGTTGTCAACGTCCTCGACTTCAATGGCGGCCTGAAGGTCTTCAAGCACGCAGTCGTATGTGTTGTGCACATCGAACTGCAGCACGAGGTGCTCGGCATATGTGTGCACAATAGCCTTGACCACGTACTCCATCTCGACGTCGGTGAGAAGAATAGGACTTGAGGAAGAGTGCAGCAGTTTGCCGTATGCCTCGGTCTCGGGGATTTCGCGTAGACGGGCAGCATATTCCGAGGTGTGGTCGGGAGCGGCCACAGCGGCGTCATGCTCAGGTGCAGATGCAGAAGCGTCAGTGGGAAGTTCTTCCTCAACCACGGTCTTAGCGACAGCGCGCTCCTTGTTGCGCTCGTCATCAGAGACACGAGGAATGCGTGATGCATCGAATGGCGTCGAGAACTGTGACGGGTCGGTCATGTACGCAAGCAGACTCGACTCAAGTTGTGCAAGAGCGAGCTTACGCTTAGGCAGAGGGCTGAATCCAGGAGCAAGTGCAAGCGCAGCACGGTCGCGGACCTCGTCGTTGGGGTCAGACAAGCACCGTTTAAGCAGGCCACGGACGCTTTTACGCAGACTCTCGTCTGTGCTTGCCTGGGCGAACTGGGCCAAGGCAGAGACGGCGGCAGCACGGGCAACAGCATTCTCAAGCACAACACGGTTGTAGACGTAACGAACGTAGCTCGCGGCACCAGGAGCCTGGGGTCCCACGGCGCCTAGGATGTGCAAAATGCGAACAGTGACAGTCGGGTACTCGCAGTCCTCGATACATTCGCAAAGGTAGTTGAGAGCCTGGCCAAGTGCGTCACTACCACGGGCCTCGTCAGTGTGCACGATATCGGCAATTGCCTCGACAATCGCCATCTTGAGATCAAGGCCGCCGTCAAGGCGCAGCTGGCTAGAGAAGAACTCAAGCATGCGTTCATGCTTAGCAGGGAAGCGCACAGCAAGGTTACGGATAGCATCAATCACGACGATACGGAAGTCATCGCCAATTTCGTCCATGTAATCAGAGATCTGCTCAATGAGGCGCTCAACCGACTCCTCGGAGCCTGTCTTGAGCAAAGCGGTGATGGCATAAGTAGCAATGGCACGGTTAGGATCAGAAATGAGTGCCTCGATCTCGCCGTTGCAAGTGCTCACAGCCTCAGGGTTGGCAGTTGCATAACGGTTCAACGTGCGGATGGCAGAGAATCTGCTCGGGGCACGGGGGCTGCCCAGGTACGCCTGAAGAGTTTGGATGGCTGGCTGAGCATCCTCAGCAGTTACACCGCGCAGGCCCAAAATGACCTTGGCAGCCTCGAGGTTCGCCATATCGCTACGGTGACGGAGGTAGCCCGCAAGCATGGAAAGCAGCTGCGGACGCAGTTTAGAGTCACCACCGCTCTCATCGAGGATTTGGCCAATGAATCGGATCAGCAGCACGACTGCCTGGGGGCTGCGCAGCATGGACCCGCCATTAAGCTGCTGGATAAGCTTCATGAGACCCATCCTGTCGTGGCTGCGCATCACGTACAAGAGGCCCAACGCGTGGTACTGGGTGATGCCAGATCCGCGACCAGCGTGCTTGACACCAGACAAGGCTTCTTGGGTTTCTGTAGCCCAGCGGCGAACAGTGTCATGGGCAACTCCCAACAAATTGTATGCGGATACGAGAGCTGCGCTCGACATAGCGGGACTGCTATCAACAATGGCCGTGCGCATGAGTCTATCGACACCCTCAACGCTGGCAGCATCGAGGATACGGCACAGCGTACGCAACGCGTTTGGCCGGTAAATCTGGTTGTGCGAGCTCTGAACATCCTTCATGAGAATAGACGTACCCATAATGACATTCTCGGTGAAGGGACACAGCTCCTTAATGGCAAGATACACGATCTGTCGCAGTCCAGGGTTCTCCTTCTGGAACAACTTCGAAATAGTGAAGAATAACTGCGATGCCTCGGCCTCGGGGAACGTCTCCCCGAGGTAAAACAGGTGCACGAGCTTCGTGAGCAGCGTGCGGGCCTTTGACGACGACAGATGGCTCTGGTTGAACGTCGACACGCACTGCTGGAACACAGTCATTTTGTCGAGGCCACTACTAGCGGAATCATCTCTTTTCACGCCTCCCAGCGCGTCCGAGGCGCCATATTGATCCACGCTCAGCGACATCGCCTGGTTAGTGCTATTGAAAGGACTCCAAATGTCGTGTCAGGTTCGGCTTAGCTAACCCCCCTTTAGGAGTAGCAGCAATTGCCCTAACCCTTGTGTATATATTCAATAGCTTTTAAATTTCACTTGAAATTCAGTTGGTGTTTATTTGTTGTTTGCTTTTTGAATAGCTAGAAAGAAGAAAATAAATTAAAACTCGGACTCGCCAAGTTCCGCTAGGAATCGGCGTCCGTTTACTACAGACGTGGCTCCAAGCACGACGCGGATGCCGTGGTTGGCACGGTTGAATTCAGCTACAACGCGTGCTTCCTCGAACGTCGCACCTCCCACCATGAATACAAGTACATCTTGAGGGATCGCTTCTGAAGTTGGACCCTTCGTGATCGGGTACCGCTCGCGAGAGAGTCGGCCCTTGGCCAGAGCTTGTAACGTAGCTTCCAGCAACGGTTTGTGCTGGGTGTACACATTGTCGACGCCGCGAATGCCTTTTAAGCCCTGTTGAGCACGCACCAATAGAGAGCCCTGGTTAAACAAGTCCTCTTGAGGGAATTTGGCCGAGGCAGAGGCTGTGGCCTTGATAAGGTTGGTCAGGCCATTCTTGAGCCGCTGCGGTGAGACGCCAGCGAGGCCGTCGTCACTTCCTAGCGCACCACTGAGGCTGTCAATTTGTTGTTGAAGAGTCGATAACAACGCTTGAGTCGCGTTCTGGGGGTTCCGATTGTAGCGGACGGCATACAATCCTACGAGCTTGAATTTGGCAAGAAGAGGAATTGCGGGACTCACGAGCATTTCCTCAAGCTCACGGAGCGCCTCGCTGTGATTTTCGTTGCAGGCCAGGCTCTGTTCGAGTTCACTGACAGGGAACCAGTGGTTCTTTTGCGTGATACGCACGAGCTCATCAAACAGTCCAACGTGTTTTGACACATTCGACTTTAAGCGTTGGAACACGGGGAGTTCCTCAACTGCTCGTTTGATGTCCTCGACAGTGTCGAGCTTGGCGGTGGACTGGTGCTTGGTGCGCACCTCGGCAACGGCGTCCCGCACCGCTGCACCAATATCGCCGTAGTTCAAGTACATTGTATCGGCAAAGAACGCGTCTTCATCTGCAGAAAGTACAATTTCGCGAAGGTCTGGGGGTGCATCCGGGGCGTGGCGGAGGTCGACGCGGTTTTTCTCGATGCCAGCGCCTACAAGCTCATCGACCATTGCTTGATAGGTCCAATGGGACACTAGCGGTGTAACTGGGTCGTTGAGACGATCGAGCACAAGCACTAGAGGCGGTGTCTCTGGCTGGGGGAATCCATCAAATACTTGTTGTTGCCTTGCCATGGCCCCTGCGAACTCATTACACAGCTTTCGACCTAGGGGACTGTTACTTTCGACCCTAATCTGCGGATTGCGGAATTTGAGACTGAGAGAAGCAGCAATTAGACTGTCTACCGACTTGTCAAGCGTAGAAGTAGACCACTGCGACAGTTCAGAAGCAGACCATACGCTTTGGGGCACGTCGGCACTGAAGAAGTCGCGGTTGATTTTGAGCCAATCAAGGAACATCTCTAGCACGCGAGTCACAGCTTCATGGTCGTCTGCCTCAGCGAGTCGCTCGAGCTGGCTCTTGCGGGCAAAGTTGCTGAACACCACCACATAATTGCCGTATCGAGGGTTTCGAAGCTCTTCCACGAGTTGAGCAAGAGAACTTGATGTGGGTCGCACGAATGCGATGCAATTGAGATGCCGCATCTTCTGTCGCGAGGGATTGTCGAGCCTATCAACCAAGAACACATCGTTCTTGAGCAGGAAGCTCTGTGTGGTCGCTAGAGACAACATTCCAGTCGTATCCGGATCCAGCAACAAAATCTTGGGCTTGCCATCATTTTCAATCAGCCTCTCGACGTAGGTCCGGCCAATCTTCGACAAATCCATTCTGGTGAGCCTAAGCCTTGAACTGAGGTGCCACGGGTGAGATTTGTAACCTGGTCACGTTATACTAGGACGTTGGCTGGCCATTTGGCTCCGTTTTTTCAAGAAGTTAAATTTTAGGTCTAAACCAAAGATAAAATATAACTTTTGTGTTAAACAAGATCTGGTTGAATGCAATTGCCACTCTGTTTGTTATTGCTGTATTGCGTAGCCCCGCCGATGACAGAGCTGACCAACATTACCAAGATCACGAAATGAAGGTGCTAGAAGCACTTTGGTACTTATAAACCCGCCTCGGCCCTTTTGAGGGGGCACCATGCTTTTATCGTTTAAAGGTCGCACAACGGAGGCTCCACCACTTAGTCGTGGTACAGTGGGCGACCTTCGTGCCATTGTTCACGAAAAATTGGGTGTGAGCCCTTCCCTCCAAAAACTTTTGGTCAGTGGCAAAGCCATTTCGCCAGATGTTTCTAGTGACGAGGCATTGCCAGCGAAATTGAGCAAAGTTATGGTGTTGGAGGCCTCCACCAGCTCACAACAACAGATCTATGCACGAGCGAGCCACGATGCCGAGCGTGAGAGAGAAATTCGTGCCACATACGCATCACGAACTGTCAAGCCCAGTGCTGTGCGCGAACAGCCATTGGAATACACATTTGAGCGTGTCGAGGCATTTGGTTATGGTGATAGTGCCAAGGCACAGCAATATCTCGATCGAATCCGCGACGACAAAGCGGTTCAGGCATTAATGAAGAAGTACAAGCTCAAGGTTGGTTTGTTGACGGAGCTTGATCCCACTGCTAATACACGCACTGTCGCATGTGGAGCCGGCCAAGAACGTACGCTAGGACTCAACGAGAACCGTGGAATGGTAATTCGACTACGAATACGTACTGACGACTATGGTGGATTCAGACACTACCGAGACACTAAAATGGTGCTTTGCCACGAGCTAGCCCATAACACGTTTGGAGAACACGACCAGCGGTTTTGGGATCTGTGCAAACTGTATGAGCGAGAAATTGAGGCTCTTGATCCATACAAAGGACGAGGACATCGTTTAGACGGCTACTGAATTTTGGTTGGTTGTAAGAAAGCATAACTCAATTAAATTTTTGGTGTGGACAACAAACAGACGCCCAAAGAGTTTTGTTCCACATTTCTATTTGCGTATGCATGTGACATTCAGAATTCCAACCGTTTAAGCAACTAATTTTAGACAAGTCTTGTATATCACCCCTAAGACGTGTAAAAAACTACTACTTTTATAATTTTGAACTGGTTAAATTCTGAAGAATCGTTTTCTAGATAAAAAGAACACAATTGATCGACTATTAAACCTAGTAAAGTTAGTATCGTCCAGGCTGGTTTATTCTAAAAATGTCATGACTCAGCAGGATCAGTTCACGGCCAGCCGAGTCCAGCGCTAGCCTTCTTGCCTCTCCATTTCATTTCGACAACCCTCAACGGATCAGGTCGACTTGCGATGTCGAACGAGGTAGTCAAGTACAAGTAAGTTCTTTTTGTGGTGGTGATGATATTGGTGGTATTCTACGTACGCGTACCAGGGCGCTCAATGCGGCATCAACATCACCATAATTTTGGTTTCGTGTCAAAGACAAACACTAACCTATTTCAGGCTCGTGTTCCTCGGGGACCAGAGCGTCGGCAAAACGTCGCTACTGTCGCGATTTATGTACGACAGCTTCGATACACAGTACAAGGCAACTGTTGGCATAGACTTTATGTCGAAGACCATGTACCTTCCCGACCGGACAATCCGGTTACAGTTATGGGATACCGCAGGCCAGGAGCGGTTCCGAACGTTGGTACCAAGTTATATTCGTGACTGCAATGTGGCAGTTGTTGTATACGACATCACAGACGCCAAGACATTTGAGCAAGCAAGCAAATGGATTGACGACGTGCACGCCGAGCGCCAAGGCCAGGCACTGGTGGTGTTGGTGGGCAACAAGAGTGATCTTAACGACAAACGAGTGGTTACCCAGCAGGAAGGCGAAGACCGCGCCAAGGCGGCAGGAGCTGCCATTTACATTGAGACGAGTGCGATGAACGGACAGAACGTCAAACCCCTATTTAAAAAAATCGCCACGGAGCTGGCGGGCATGGACATTCCACAGCAAGCAATGCGGCCGGCCGAGGTTGTGGACGTGACGATTGACCAGCCCCAGGAGCAGTCGTCATGTGCTTGTTAGGAATATGCATCTAAGAGCCTGGATTAATTTTAAAGTGTCAGCCATTTTTGTTAGTTGCCGTGGAATGCGGTTGAGGATTCACTTGATTCACTTGAGGTTATTAGTTGTGATAGACGTTAGCCTGGTGATGGACGTTAAGAGTGCCTGGTCATAGACGTGAATAAACATATGGTGAACGTGGGTGGCTTTAGATCTGGATGGCTCATGATGGGTGTTATCAGATGGTATGTTTAGCGAAGTAGTTCACATGTTGGTGCACTTGAAGTTGAATGGGGACTTGAGAATAGCATGCCATAAGTTGTCCCATTGGTGAGTGCTTGCACTTCAAGTCTCAGTTGCAGTGGCCATAAGTAGTGACTCTCGCCTTTCTTTTTGAGTAACAAAGATGCTTAGGCTGTCCATGAGAATATCATGCGTCCAATGGAGTTCCTCGGCGCTTATAGTCTCAGTAGTGATTGTGACCTTTGCATTTTCCTTTGAGCTAGTCTCCTTCCTCTTGCTAGTTCAACGTGACTCCCCTCAAGTAAAGCGAGCTTTCGGGCCTCCAACCGAGTTTGTTCATATAGTCTCAGTAGTTAGTGTGACCTTTACACTTTCCTTTGAGCTATTTTTCTTCCTCTTGCTAGCTCAACGTGACTCTTCTCAAGAATAGCGAGCCTTCGGGTCTCCAACCGAGTTTCTTCATATAGTCTGAATAGTTATTGTGATCTTTGCACTTTCCTTTGAGCTATTTTTCTTCCTCTTGCTAGTTCAACGTGACTCTTCTCAAGTATACCGAGCCTTCTGGTCCCCAACCGAGTTTGTTCATATAGTCTCAGTAGTTCCTTCTGAACTTGGTTGAACTAACCCACCTCACCTTGCTGGTTCAACGTGACTGTCCTGAAGTACTGCACTCCTTCGGTTGTCCAACCGAATTTCTCCGCTCTTTCACTAACCCGCTTGTAACATCCAGCTAGCTCAACCAAAACTACTACCTAAGTAGCTCAATGGCTATACCTTACTAGACTAGCTCCCTGATGGTACATCTAGCCAAGTCAATTTCTTCCTGCCAACCCGTCATCTTACTAGCTCAGGTACCATTTATTGTTCACTTAGACGCGATAATCGCGACGCGTTGTTGTTCCTGTGATGATCTGTGCTGCCAAGAAAATGCAAAGCTAGATCCCGATCATAACCAAAGTTAAGTGCTTGGATCGATCGGTAGGCTCGGATCCAGGGCCGAGCTAGCCGCTAACGCAGGCCCGATCACCATACAATGCACGGATACGAGTCCGAGGACAGGTTGCGAAATTTGTATGGATTGATACGCAGGCGCGGCTACAGCACGGCTATAGCACGGCTAGCACATTTACCAACGGTTGAAACCAAAAGCAAAACCAAAGAACAAAACCAAAGCAAAAAAAGAAGTCGGCAGTTCTTGCCTATTTGAACTCGTCTCGATCGATCGACTCTTAGTTGATCGACTGCCGGGCTGGGCACGCTGATCCGGCTAATGATCGCGGCTTATCTGGGGAGGCTTATGGTTCATTTCTAGGCGGCTATTGCTAGTAATCGCGTAAAAGGCTGTTAATCTTGATGAATATGACTACGAGAGGGCGGGCTGAGATGGTAGATCACGAGGAAGATCTCGTCGGACGATCGCTGCTAGGGAGATCATGAGTCTTCACTAGTCGGGGTAGAGTAAATTGTTAGAGACGGAGAAATCCGAGCATCGATGCCAGTGTCGGATGGATACGACCGCCCCAAATAATAAAGTGGCAGTTTGACAAGGATATCTCGGGATAAGTTACTCTATTTTGGTAGGTTGACGTCGGAAATATGCTAGAGAAGGTTCGGAAATAGTCCCTGAATATGGTAGGACCGCCCGGGGTACCAAGCCAGGCTGAGCTGAGTTGAGCTGAGCTGTGCTGTGCTGTGCTGTGCTGTACTAGGGGGGGGTTATGCGTGAGTTTTAATCAACTAGAAAGTTAACTTTTGTTAGATTGCCGCCGAATGAGCCAATGCTCATACTAAGAAAACAAACTTAGTTTTCTTTTTTTATGCACAAAGAACCGAGTTTCTGTTTTTAATGGGGTATGCTGTAGTGGTGTGCCGTGCATTACTGCAATGCATTCATGCACATGGGAGTCCCTACATGGTCCCCTACATGAGCTCATACATGAGCCCTTGATCCATGATCGATGATCCATAATCCTTATCCATAATTCCCGACATTGGACAATTATGTTGGTCACAATTCAAGATCAGGGGCTTACCATGCTATTCAAACTATTTTTTTGGTGTGAAATCGGGTCGGCAACGCATATCCGCGGGCTGGTTTACAGTCCCAAGATTGTACAAACTTGTGCGTAACTTATAAGTAGTTATTCGTGGAGGTGGGGCCATGCGGGTCTCCGGTACTGCGGTGCTGCGGGCCGCACTACAAAAAAAAAGCACTGCTTGCTTCTTTTTTAATTGATAGTAGTAACCGGGTGGTCAGAGCAACGCTAAAACAAGCATAGTTGTTGTTCAACCGCCGATACACCAAAAATATACTAGTAACAAATTATGGTGCCTGACTGATTGGCCTGTCAGCTGACTTGGGGCACGGGTTTCCGGCATAGCCGTGTATACTCGTGCGCGCGTTTTCGTTGATTGGGTGGTGGGGGAGTAAGAAGATCATCCTTCTCCACGTGATTGGGAGAGCGGCCAATAGGAACCCCGGATACACGGGCAAAGACTCCGAGCCGACCACACCGCTAAAACTAGTTATTATCAACTTCCAAGCCGGCTCGGATACACCGGATCCCGTGCCGAGCGCCCCTTGAATATGTCAGGCCGTCGGAATTTGGCCCGGAACCTTGACCCAAGCTTCGGTGATGGCTGTGGAGGCCGATTTCCAAAAAAGAGCACCGGTGCCTGCGTCGGTCGATTAATGTCGCAGACACCTGCTATGTGGCACGGCAGTATCAGATAAAATATTATTTTTTTGGTTCCAATGTGGGGCATGTAGCCGTGCGTTTGACGATGTGCATTTTCATCTTGTAGACTTTCAAACGCATGTCCAATGTACATGTACATTCGATGTCATGCAATGCAATTTATGTGGTGGTGTGCATTTGTAGTCAAGAACAATGAAGTATTTAGTTGAGTTTTTATTTAATTTACTAGTAGTAGTTTGATTTCGTTTGTTCTTCAGAGTTTCGAATCAAGTTCCACCCTAATCGTGGTTAATCGTTGTTAATCGCTCCTAATCGTCCTTAATCGTCCCTAATCGGGTGTTACTTATGCAAACTATGCCCTGGCCGGGGCCTGGATGGGCCTCGCCGGACCTGACCGGGCCTGACCGGACCTGACCGGACCTGACCGGACCTTACCTGGCTGGGCGAGCTGGGCGACATCTAACTTAGTGCTTGTAGACATTCAAATGCATGGCCCTAGTTGACGTCTCCACGATGATGCCACGGTGACACGGTGGCTTAACAACAACAACTACCACCAAAAAAAATAATAACGGTCCCGGCCCGTTTCAAAGCATGTGAACTACACTAAGTGCTTCGACGCCGGTCTCTTGGTCTCACGGCCTAAACTTCGCCGGTTGATTGGGGTGACGATGGTTGTCAGGGTATGCATACCAACCAGGGCGGAGACCGCCGATGTCAAACTATCACCAGGGGAGATCGGTGATGACCGCTGCAAGGGCCGAATGCTCATGTCATACCCACGCCAAACCCCGATAGGCAAGTCAACCTGTCTCAGGCTTCAGGCCTCCACAAACCAGGGCAGCTATAATCTACATGTACGAATCTGGGCTTTAGTTGTGTGCTTGGCTGAAATTTTTTTGTTTAACTGGTTGGTTTAAAGTAGTCAGCTGTCGGCATTCGGTCTCACCGAAGTTAACCTAAATTATTTTTTGTTAGCTTCTGTTAGTTTTTCTATCCCGATTTTAATGGTGCTCGATCTTCTTGGCATCTATTTCTGAGACGGCATGGAGATCATCTGCAGTAGTCCTTTGGCTCCGCCCCGAGTATAGCAACCATAACCATAACCATAACCATAACCATAACCAAACCATAACCACGACTACCATATATTTCTCTCCTGTCTAGTTTGTTCGCTTGCCGACGATGCTTGGGTGGGTAGCCCATGAGCCAATAGAAACCGCCCCACACCCAGCCCCACGCCCCACGCGTGGCACGTCAGGGCTGCCCTGGCACCTCGCAGACCTTAATGGCCCACGGGAACCTTCATTTACCAAGGGGTTATTCGTGACCCTCCACGGCCACCCCTTGTTAAGGCTTTGTTCTCGCAAGGGCTCCCATGTTAATATCCCCTGACCAGCCATGTGGTCTTCGTCCCATGTCCTAATGTGGTCCCCTGTCCGGTGGTCCCATCTAGTGGTCCCAATAGACCACGGGCGCTACGAATTTCTCGATCTAACTAGTTAATGCAAGTTGTAGTGAGCGAACCTTTGTTTTTTTTTTTTAGGTTGTGGTTGTGGTTGTTGTTCTTTGTTCTGTATGCGAGGTACGCGAAGTAACAATTAGTTATGCACCAAAACCACAATCACCAAGTACAAAACTAGAACTAAAAACCAAAAAAAAAAAAAAAAAAAAAAAGTCCCGCCGGCGATCTCGGTGAGCGATGCAGGTGGCCCCCGACCGGTTGCGGGCCTGGGCTAGGCTCGAGCTTCGTTAGTTTGAATACGAGCGTCATTTTGTTCAGTATAGGCACCTGCGTGCGCCAATTAATTTCGCGACCCCATTCCAAAATATTTCTGCGTTTAAGAGTCTACAACTACAAAGAAAGAAAGACTAAGAGGCCAATGCAATGTGTTGTTATGGTGGTGGTACATCTTCGTGAATCCGACGATTATGGGGGGTACTACAAAATGTAAAATGTAAAATGTAAAATGCAAAATGCAAAATGCAAAATGCAGAATGCAACCCAGACCGCATCGACACTGCTGCTACCATCGCGCCCTGAGAACCCTATGAGCGAGCTGTGGGGGTGGTCGGACATTGCCCGATGGAGGCCAAACGGTTGTGATGGTGATGTGGCTTGTGGCCTCAAAAGCACCTGCGGCCGCACTTTGCGAGCTATATCCGGAGCTTTTTTTTTCAACCTAGTCGCAAACAACCACCGCACAATCACCGCACAATTGCGCGCCGGTGATGGCCGCCCCTGCAGCCGGCCACTGCACGAGGATGCATGAGGTTTAGGGCGTAACGGTTCAAACACCTGACTCAGGTAGTGACCACCGATCAGGATCGCTGCGAGCCGACGTAGCGCACGCGCGCGCGTTTCGTAGGCGTTGCGTAGCTGCGACTTTGTTTTGTTAAATTATAATTTTTAAAGGTGGTACTACAACTTGATAGTTGTTTTACTTGGTTTTGATCCGGGTAAGTTATACTGGGTTATACGCGGGTTCTAACCACAACCAACATCCGAAAACTACTACAAAAACAAAACGAAGATTGAAATGTAAATCAAAAAAAACTAACTATTGTAGTTCTACCTAAAAAAAAAAAAAAAAAATACTTGGCTTTGGGTTCAAATCGCGCCTCCTTCCCCCCTACGTAGGCGCAGTGACCCCATGCACCCATGGCTGCACCCATGCTGCACCCATGATGCATACAGACAGGGGTTTAACGCCACGGTTAGGGTGAGATGCACAAAGGGCTCAGCTAGCCCTGGCTGGAATCGTCCTTTGACTAATGTACATATAGGAGGACCCAACCCCGAGTGGCCTCGACGGTGTGTTTGCCCGCGACTTTGGTTGTGAGTTGAGTTTGTCCAGTTTCTTATTAGAATCCGCTATTTGGTGAAAGTGTGCAACTCTTTTTGTTTTTGGTTTGCTCACTGTGTGTCTTGTTATAAGCAGCTACTTCCCTCCTCCTGTTTGCTCAATCTTGTTTTGATTCTGGAACATGAACTTGGCAACACTTGCGAGCCCCGCGGTTCCTTCACAGCCGGCGCAATCGCTTCCGGAGCCTTTACAAGATCAGAAACAAATGCCAGTTCATGCTAATGTGCCTGTTCCGCGCCTTAGCCATCACCCGATATCCCCTCCGCCTCCGCCGGCTGTTCAGACCGTTCCGGGGTTCTATCCGCCGACGCCTCCTCAATCCTCGACTCCGTCGGTCGCAGATTCAACAGCAACATCTACAGCCAGCTCAGCCAATGTATCTCGAAATGGCAGCGTAGAAAGCGTGGCTGCTTCTACTACTGAGTCTAATGCTGCCATGAGTGCTCCCACTACTACAAAAGTTGGTGTTCAACCACAAAAAAATGCTGAAAATACACCAATAACAACAACAAAACCATCTGTGGGCGGCGCGAATACAACTGCCAATACTAGTACTAGTAGCAGCACCAACAGCAGTGCTGCAACTAGCACAGCTACAAGTACAGCAACAAGTCCGGCTCATCCGAGTCCTCCGGCAGACGACGCTTCGGACGGTAGTCTCGGCGGAATGCTCATGCGAAAGGTTCCCTGTGGTGCCAAGATGTTCCGGTGCACAGGATTCGGCAATTGCAACATGAGCTTCTCCCGATCCGAACACTTGGCAAGACATATCCGCAAACACACGGGTGAACGTCCTTTCCATTGTGAATGTGGCCGCGCGTTCTCTCGGTTAGACAATCTCCGCCAGCACATTTATACTGTGCATGCCAATGACCCGCTAAGTTATCGGGCCATCAAGCAGCACCAGCAAGCCGGACTCGCCAAGCGCCGTAAATCCGACGCTACCCGCCGCATGTCCAATGACTTGCACCCCATTGCGCCTTTCCATCTCCAGGCCGCAGCTGCCGCTGCTGCCGCTTCTGGTCACGCCCAGTTAGTGCAACTGGACCGTGGCCATGTGAATGTCAATGTTACCCCTCCAAATGTGGCAGCAGCCACGGTTGCCGCTGGCGGCGCCCGTCCTGCTGCTGTGCCAATGGTCCCCTATATCATCCAGGGTGCCCCCGAGCAATATCCTGTCTACTGCGTCGCCCCGGCTGGCACTCCTTTTGTACCCCAGATGCCGACTATGGCTACGCCCGCTATGGCAGCCCCGGCAATGGCCACTCCTACGATTGCCGCCTCGTCAATGTCAACGCCATCAATGACCACCCAGCCGATGACCACCCAGCCCATGAGCACGCAGCAATTGACCCGGCCTATGGCCCCGATGGCACCATTGACAACGCCAATGGCTCCACAGATGCCTCCGCGGCTGGCTCCTCAGCTCCAAATGGCGCCGCAGATGCCGCAGAATTACTCGTACCCCGTCCAATATGCGTACCCGAACGTTCCGCCTGTGATGGTGCCCAGCCAGGGATACGTTCCGGCCACGCCAGTGTCGCCAGCATCGTCAATCGCTCCTCGCACATCATTGAGCGTTCAAACTGCCCCATCCGCCACGCAAACCCCGGCGTCGAGTGTGACGCCAACCCCTACATCACCATGTATGCCACCGCCTAACAAGCCAAGCCCTGGAGGTACTCAAACGCGGTCGTGGCTGCATTCTGTGCTCAACTCTGGCGACCATGCTCCTCAGAGCGAGTCCGTTTGTTAAATGGGGTTTGCAGTATGTATTTTGAGTTGATAGTATCATAGTCTACAAGTTAATTTATGGTTTTGTTCACTACAATATACTTTCTTGTGCTTCAATTGCACAACATTGAACCACTTAACTAGTATAGTACCACTTAACTAGGATAGCACTAGCAATTTACCGACCTTGATCAAATTCAGGCTGCTACCTCCTTGCAAACACTATCGACTCCTCGTTAATCCCACTTTCGCCGGCCCAGCACCCATTGGCTAGGAACCCTGGCCACCAGCCTTGTCCACCAGCCTTGTCGACCTCGTGCAACCGCCCTATACTCGAAAACCGCACGCAGCGTAATTTTGTTGGACGGAAATTTTTCTGCTGGCCATCGCGCATACCGTAGAGCCGGCACAGATGAAAATGAAAAGCCGACTTGCCAGCCGCGCACGGCGTGACATCAGCACACCGTCGTGCGACGAGTTTCTAAATATATAGAGATGTTGTAAACGGTTACAGTACGACTAAGTTTGGAACCATCACAACAACGGCTCGCAACGGCTCGCGTGCCTTGTTCAAGGGCCGCAGGGGCGCATCTCTCAGGCCAACCACCACCACCTCTTATTCCGATGAGGCGGCCGCCCGCGGCTTGAGGCTCGGAGTTTGACCGCCCGGTGGACCCAGCCGCACTAGTGGCACTAGCTTATTACTTAGTTTCGGATCAGGCCCACCGAGGGAGCGTTACCACCCACCACCACCACCACATAAAAAAAGTGACAGTCGTTGGTCGCGGCGTGGGCCTGGTAGTGGGCCTGGTGGGCCTGGTGTGGCTTGTGTGTGGCCAGCGTCGTTTAGGGATCGGGGCCATCCTTGCGTGGTATTAAAATGCAAGCTGCACATGGCCGCACTGTCCTAGCTCGAACAGAAAAAAGATTTCCTGCCCTGATGACGATCCCGGAGCGCGGTTAGGGTATCCCAAGCCTTTGTCGAAGGTGAGAGGGCAAGGGTCCCCTCTCCCCTCCCCTCCTTTTGGTGTCTGCTATTCCCCTCGCTGGGGGGTGAAAGCTGTCGAAAACTTGGCGTGTCGTGAGGCACGCGCTCTTTTTCATGGTCCCACGTGGGTAAAAGAAGGATCCATTCCCGACACCGGTGACAGTTCTTCTATAAGAATATCCAAAAGGACCCGCACCTAATGAATGAAGGCCCTAACCCTGTAGGCTCTACATATTTTACACAATGTTAGTATTGTTACTGACAATTTTCTACCCAAAGTTCCGATGCAGCCGATGGCCTGGACTTTTAGTTGGTGTGCGTTCGATAACGCAGGCAGAAGGGGGACCGTCGGCCGCGTGCCCTTGCGAAACCGCGTACCTTTTTATTAGGATATGGGCACGCACAATACGACGACAAGTATGCGCGCAAGTGCGCTATATCACGCGCCCGTTGCTGTGACGCGCACCGTTCAGACATAAATCAGTTTTCAGTTTGTACTGTAACGCTCGCGCGTGTGCATGATTGGGGAGTAACTAAGTTCAAAAAGTCGGTTGGGTTTTAAGTTTATGAATATTATGAGGCGCATAACTCTGATTGTGCACAATTCCGGTTACGCATAACTCCGGAGCCTTCAAAGCAACGATTGCTCCCAACCCACCCACCACATACCAAGCACCAGCTCAGATGCTCGTAGTTTCTAGTTCCATGCTGACAGCTTCAGGCGTATTAGTCAAACCCGCTTATCTGAGCATAAAATCCCGTGCATGCACAGGCAGGTATTCTAGCAGCTCCCACCCACCCACCAGTTGCAGGGTTGGCGAAAGATAACCTTCCCCCATAACCAACCACTACCACGCCATTGACACTTTGTTTGAACCCCAATTGCCACGGCCACGCCCCATTGTTCCGAGCCAATTGAGCCTCCAAAATGAGCTTCTATCCTACTATACCCGAATCCTCGGTTGATGCGGCTGCCTATTATGCCATGGTCGCTGGCGCTGCCTCCGGGTCCATCCCCGCAGACACCGGCTCCAGCTCGAGTGCCAGCAGACCTAGCTCCACTTCGCCGTCCTTCCCGAGCCCTTACCAGCAGCTTTACAAGTACCGGAGCCCGGATGCTGGCAGAGGCTTTGACCCTGATGACGACACTGAGTTCTGTCCGGCTCTGAAACCGTATGCACAGGAGGGGGCTGGTGCCCTGGCCTCGCTGGTTCCTCAGTCGCCTCCTTCCGTCGCAGCAGCATCGAGACAGTCGCCTACTCGCGGCCCCGACACACCTGCACCCGCATCTCGCATCCGGAAGGCAATTGATATCATTGATCCGAGCACCGGCATGCGAGTGCGTTAAGCGGACCGGGCTGGACCACAGTCCGCACAAGAGTATTTATTTTTATGCACGATTCGTAGACCTTATGAACACTATTATTTTTGTTATATTTTCTTTTGTTTTGTTTTGAGCTGGTGCATCGTGGCTGTACTTGTACTGCACTAAGACGGTGATGGCTACAGAAAAACATTGGAGTGAGCATTTAGTGTAACATCAATTTGAGTTGGTTCTGGAAATTCTTTTAGGCGCTGCACATTTTCTTGCTTTACTGATTGCTGCGAAAGAAAACTCCGTCGTGAGTGTAGTTGTGATGGCTTTAGGCTCTATTCTCAGTGTCCGAATTCTATACCAAATAAAGCGGCAGTCCTTCACTGCTGAATCAATTACTTCAGTAGGAAAATTCTTTTCTGGTTGTTTGATCTTCTGGTTTTCAATTGGTTTTAGTTCGGATCAAGTACCATAGAGCTATTGTAGCGCCATTTGAAAAGCACCACTTTGCAAACTTCTGATTCGAACCGACTTCCCCATGTTAACAAATACAAACGAGACGACAACATAAAATAGCTGTGCAGAACAGAAAAAAAAATTAAGATCAACCTCTAAACAAGAACTTTAGGACAACCACCAAAAAGCGTCGACGACGACGGCCATTGCGAATTCTGGTGGATTTATCTTCACTATCTTAACCGAAGCATTGAATTACTTCACAAACACAAATGAAATACCAAAATTAAAATCAAAATCAAAATAACATCTCCCCATAATTTCTCGATAAAAAGGGTAAGGGTGATGTCAGCACTACATCGCTACTTGACGCGGCTATTCCACGCGACGAAATGGGGCTCCAGGCAAAGTGGGTCTACGGAGACTCGTTTGCCGCGGGGACCCTCGCCGAGATCCCTTATAAGGTCTTTGTTGTGCGGTCGAACTTTGAACCAACTGATGGCTCCACCGCAGCAGCAAACGGCTCGTCAACCGCTACTGCAGCTGCGTCCACGACAGCTGTGTCGGCGGCCACGGCCACAACCGCTTCTGCAAATGACTGGAGCGCCGACGATGTGCTTCTGCGGGCAGAGGCCGCAATGCTAAGTGAGAACGAGCCCGTATGTTTCTTGCATGGCGAGCTGTGGACATTCTCATTGGGCAGCTCTCCACCCCCAGATCCGCCTGAATCTTTGGCTAGATGCTTAACAGCAGTAGCACAAGGCGTATTATTGCCTCCATTTACGGCAGACAATACAGCAACTCGCTACTTGCCTGTATTAGCCGCCATAGAGTCTCTGTGCTGGGCTCGCTTGTTGCGTCATGGCCACCGACAATTCTTACCCTTCGGACGCTCCGTCTTGTGCGTGCCTAATGGTAGTGTTGTGCGTGTAGAGCCATCGCTTTCTCCCGAAGGTGACCTTCGACTACGAATTGTATCATCGCGTGCACATCTTGAGCCGCTTTCTTCATCCCCGAAACCGCTCCCTAGTCGTGTATGGGTTCTGCCCCAGGGCCGGCCAGCAAAAGTCGTTGGCCAACACGTAGAGCCACCAAGTCCACCACTGGCCCGGGCTTTCCATTCGTTTGTCTCCTCGTTACGTTTGTTCCCCGTCCCTCTTCCTGCCCTCGAAGAGTGCTCATGGCTGGATTTATCGCTTGACGGCGAACTCGTAAGATGGCCTGTACCGCTTATTGTGTGTGCACCAGTCGAGGATACCTTCGGGACTGCTTTTGACCGATCCTATTCAGCAGTGGAGACCCAAGTAAGGCTCCATCTCCCGTCTGACGATGGTGCACCCTCGACGATAGATGCGGAAATGGAAGCTGGAGTGGTAGCTGAAGTACCAGCTCCCGCAAACACCACCTCTAACACTACTAATACCTCAGGCACTGCTGCATCCACGACAGCCTCGCAGCCAACTCTGCAAGTACACCCGGCTCCTCCACAAGCCGCAAGACTACATCAAACCATCCATCCGCCTCCAGCTCCTCCTCCAAGCCCGTCGCCAGCTACACTTTCATTCTCACACCGACATTTGCATCATCATCACCAACATCAACCACCTCCAAGTCGGTCAGAAGAGGGTGTTTACCCGACTCCCGTATATCACTCGCCTCCACAGGGCTCGACGCCAGCGGTAGGTGATACGCCGGGCACTGGCGAGTTCTACGGCGGAGAATGGGGCGATGAGGTTACCAACGCTGATTTTAATTTCTTTGATGAACCAGAATCGCCGGTCCCGGCCTTGAAAGAAGAGTCGCGATCAGAGGTTCTGCAATCAGAGTCTCCTGCCATGAAAGAGGAGTCCGTTCCACCAGCTACTGAGCCCTCACCATCGCCTGTTGAACCCTCGCTAGTTGAAATCGCAAAAACAGAATCTCCAGAGCCAATGGAAACAGAGTCGGCGGCATTTGCCCAGCTCGCGTTCAGTGATCGCAAGTTCTCGAGTCTCGACTCCAAGTACAGCGCTGGTGGTGTGTACTTCTATCCAGCACAGGATGATGCCGATGCAGTAGAGTCGCCTACAATCACAGCGCATGACAATAGTGACCTAGACTCTAATGATGACTCGGATATGGACATGGACACAGACCTTCCCGACGCGTTGTGCGGTGCATCACCCTATGTTGATGTTATGAATGCCGACTCTGAAATGCTGGATGGAGATTGGGACGATCATGAGTGGACCGGCTTCAAAGAGCGGCGACATGCTCTCGACGACACTGAGGCGTACACAGGCGCATGGGCCTCAGCATTGGCTCCGACGGCGCACGAGCCGGCAGCAATGCCTGCTCTGGATGCCGTTTCTAACGAGAACCTCCAGCTGCTCGTTGCCCAGGTGGTCTGGGATGGCGGTCTACTTGGCGATTTGTATAATTCTCCATTCCTGAGCGGTCCAGACTCAGCAGGGGACTCTGTTGTAGTACAGTGCCTGCGTGCAGCGTTCCCTGCTTTACGAAATCTGTCTGTTGCCGACCTCCGCAGTACTGCTCATGGCGGGGCCACTACCTCTGCAAATGCTTCTGGCACGGCTTCACCAGTTGTACTCGGCTCCAGGCCTCCCACTCCGTCTGGAACGCGCAGGTCATCCTCTGTCGATAGTACATCGCTATTGTTCAAACCCCAGCATTCGACTCAGCCCCATATAGTTCTTCGCCAGCAGCAACAGCAGCAGCTAAAGCTTCATTCCGAGGCAGAAGAATCGGAGCAGAAGGACGACGTTAAATCAGAGAGCTCTGAAGCCTCTCCAGCCCCGGTCGCCGCGAATAATGGAAGCGGTGCCAATGGCAACGGAATTAGCAGCGCCAATACTAATCCTGTGACCACTAGTACAAATCCCGCCGTTCCAACGGCCTCTACGGCCCCTAATACATCCACTACTTCCCCAGCTCAGAAGGATGATGATTTTGCACTGCTAAGCCCACCACTGTATAGTTTCGCTCGTGGAGATAACCATTTGAAGGCGCGGGCAGCTGCACTACGTTTTTGGCGACCTCTCGATTTGAAACCAACCGGTCCGCCCCGGGATATTGTGGTTATCATGATTGTCCTTGCGCATTCGAACGTCGAAGATCGCACTCGTATGGTCCTCCAAAGCCTTCAGCAGACTTATGAAGGCTGCGGCCTTGGTCAATTGCAACTCCCAACGTTTGGAGATGTTCATAGGGGCCTCTATATGGTACAAGCGGACCTTCAGCACACTTCTCAAGAATCGATTGGGGATGTGTTTGAGATTGCCTGTGCTCAAATCAAAAGACAATTACTGGCTACAGCGTCTACAGGCCAACCCCCAGTGACTTCTGAGAGCCTCTTGTGTGTCACTATGGCGTGGCCACGCGGACTCGCAGCTGTAGCATCACCATTGCCGCTTGCTCGAGGATTCCAGGCCATCCGTTCGGCATTCCCAAATGCCCGGTGGCTTTTAGCTCCACTCCAACTTATAACTGCCACAGATGTGGTACTCTCCCAGTTCCGCCAGGTTCGTATTGCATTGTTACTTTACGATCGCTGGGTGCCTCGCACGACCGTGCAGCCGCCTTCGACATCACCAACAACCCCTGCTGTTGTTCTTGCCCATCTCGCCTCGCAATCGATTCAACTCCGGTACGCTGCCAAGTCTCTTCCTCGCGTCCTCGACGACGAACTTGTGCTACATGTCGCCTATGCAGTCTCCGTTGACCGTCGATGGGTGTCTGTGGCATGGACAGACCAGTGGGCTCGCACGACTAAGGTTGCTGTACTCCGGCTAACAGGAAGCACGGCTAATCCTTCGTTGACTCGCGCAGCATCGCCGGCTGCCAACAATAGTGGCCCCACGGCGGCGAGCGCCGCCCCCAACGACAATGAGGCCCAACCAGGCTCTGGAAGTGATGCCGATAAAAGCGATGGTAGCATGCTGCGCGCTTTACACCGCGTGCTCGGTGAGATCTGGTCACGTACCTCTCAGATGTGTATAGCACTCGGAGGTGATCGGCATCGACGCGTTTCGATCGTCAAATGCGGCCGGCTCGATCCAAAGGAGCTTGCCATCTGGCAGCGACTTCCTGGTGTCAAGCCAGGTGAAATATCCGTCTTCTATCTCAGTCACCCACGTGGCCTCTGCGCAGCTCAGGCTTCAAGCTCTATATTTGAGCCTGCCCTTGCGACGGCGACAGAACCTACCCAGTCACCACAGCCTCCAACAACACCACAAAAGGATGATAGTGTTGCAGTCAGTGTTCGCGATGAGACACACGGCCTTGCGTATCACAACAAAGTAGTTAGCGTCGGTGCAGGCTCACCAGCGCTGGCCACAGGCTTCCTTGTGATGCCATCACCAGACGGGTACCTTCAACTCGAGGTCTCACTCGCACATACTGCTGAACCACAACCGAAGCGTGTGGTCAGTCGCACCCTTGGACAGTACCGACGTCTTGCAACGCATGCCGAAGTAATGGGCATAACTGCAGAATCAACCATCATGCCATGGCATGTTGCGGCAGTCAACAAACTCACAGCTTTTTTGGCAACCACAATTATTGGCTAACTAACTAATTTATTTTGCATCTAATTCAATGTGCTTTTTGCACAGACTCTGTTTACGCGCGTGGGCTCGACCAGTCACCATGTAGTGCTTCCAAGTTTTCCTTGACTTTTTCAACAACTCTATTTTATGTGTTTTGTGAAAACTCTGTGTAATTATAACAGCATCTGCCCAGGTGGCATAACTAAAGTTTGGATGTGTGTCTTAATTATCTACCATAATGTGTAACATTCATAAGGTAAAGCATCATTGGGCTCTCAAGTATTTGAATCAAGATATCACAACCATAAAGCCATCGAAAGCAAGCCAGCTGGGCAGGGTCTTTGAAATTCTCGATAAAAGAGACTTAGCGGGTATCGGCGAGACTTGGCTGTCGACAGCGTCTGTTCTCGCAAGCAGAGATGACAACGCTCACATTTATTTTTAAATCTAGATCACGGAGAGGAAGTTCATCCAAAGAAGTTTAAACGAGGGCCCAAATATAAATTTTTTTCCAAGTGATGGGCCCATGCGCGAGTCGGTCCATACAAATATGCGGGCATGGCCATGACCATGCGTCTCTCACCGAGCAACCGCAAAAGCCGTTAATGAAGAAATCGTGGGGTCTGTCAAAGTGGCTTTTGGTTAACCGTAAACCAAAACACCGCACAACCGACACATGTCAGGGCCACAGGGGCCCTCACTTCTTGAGTTCTATGCAGGCATCCATATACCCCCAGTCATGGACGCAGGGTAGGTTGCTATGTGGCCAAACCCATGTCAACGCACAGTCGTTGCTAGTGTGTTGAGATATATATAGATGTAGGGTTCACTACTTCTTGATCGGCACCCAATGCCAAACTCAAGGGCACGAGGTTTCTTAAAATATTTTCAGGACAAGGGCAATCAAGGGATGACAGCGGAGAAGAGCGGCTGTTATCGCGAGAAAAATGGAACAGTAAACATTAAGACTTGAGCAGAAAATTTGCGAATGAGACACGAGCGTCTACCTACTAATTTTAATGAAGCGAGCTGTGCTGCTCGAGGGGAATGACATCGTACGCCTGGGATCAGGAGCCTAACAACACTGATGTGCCCTCAGTTTCGTCCACTCCATAAAATCTGGATCCCCAAGGTTGTTACACCCATTATAGATATATGGCACCTGAAGCTGTTAGTTCTACGGCCCGATGGTGTATGGGCAAGGGTTGCGATAAGAACCGGTACTCATTAGATGGCTGCGAAATACTGAAGTCGAGGTATCAAACGGGTCTCTGAGTCTAATAGCTCGTCATTAGAACTCGTGTACCGTAGATTTATTCCTCCGCCAGCGCGAAGCCAAAGTCCCCAAAAGTGTAGCTTGAAGCTATGGGCCCCCGGGTTTGATGAAACTGCGTGATACTATCGCTAAAGCCCAAACATTCCTCGAAAAAGCCTCCGCTGTAGTGCATCCCCCTGACCCTGCTCGAACTTGAGGGCCGATGAAAACCCTTTTATCGACCGGTTTCCGCCGACTTGAACGACGTGGCCACCATGCCAGGGGCCCCTGCCTGCTTGCCTTACCCGCGGTCAAGCATACGGCTTCGGTTGCTACGCAGCAACACCCATGCTCATTTTCAACCATGCATACCGCACGAATATAGATGGCCCCTGTTAATGACAGTTCATGGCGAGACGCCCTGCCCAAGAGGAAAAGTGTCACGCAGCCCTGATGTCAAGTAGATCGTCGAGACCCCCCCCTGAACGGAAGAGATTTTTATGCAGGTACGCGCATCCGACCAGGATGGTTTTCATTTGGTGATAGTTTCGGCGAGTGACTCTGCGTGGTTTTTGTTGACCACTAAATTGATGGTGTGTTCTCTGGGCTTATACCAACTGATCGTATCACTTGGGTCCTCCCACAGGCCAGGGAGAGACATGTAAAGCAACGTCCAACTGCTGGCGACTAAAAGTGGGCACATCAACCGAACACAGCTCGAAAAGTTGTTTAAGAACGATTTCAATACGACGAGTGAAGAGCCGGTCGTGTCACCAGTGGATTCAAAAACCCAACTCTAAACGTAATTTATGGGCCCTCCTTGATGAACTCCCACTTCATATCCAGTGAGCTGGCAATTATGTTTCACTACAACTACTTGACGCTTTCAGGCGCCTCCTAAGATGCGTGCGGAGTGTCATATATGAAGACCTGAATTCGCGTTTTGGATACAGTGGGCGTTGAACAGGCGGGGATTCGTGTTTCGCTTTCTGCGAGCATGGATTTTATGATACCAGACTCAAATGAATACCGAAATTCAAGCAAGTCAGTTCTAGCGTTTTGGAATGGACATCGTTGAGCTCTTCTTCCAGCGATCAAAGGCACGGCGGCTTGCGCTTTCATTGACTCAAATACTTAGCTTGGACATATAGCCTCACACAGCTAATGTCCATCACGGCAACATTATCTACGAAGCCGAGTTTAATGGTTTTAACATTCACTGGCTAGCTTATTTATGACCTCGTACCTAACAGTCTTTGACTTCCGGCAGTCGCGTGGTTCAGGCTGATACGTTCCCTTCGAGAGTTTTAATAAATGAAGATAAAATAGGGCCATCTATCTCGAGCATCCGACCTAAATTATATTTGAAGGTCTGAACTGCGACAGACTATCTAAAGGCTTTCATCCAGGTCGAATCCTCAAGGCAGCTTCTAAAGTCTTACTCAGCGCATCGACATTTTGAACACAACAAACAATATTGTTATCGACAAAATGGCTGTGTCTGAAGACGTGGTTGAAAAGGCGCTGGTCGCCGAGTTTGCAGAGGTTGTTGTGAGCGAGTCTGAGCCATTTGATGCTGTAGAATGTGCTGGGAACTTTGCCAGGATCACCGGTGAGCGTGGTATCAACAGAATGGAGCTTTATGGTCAAGACGCGATATTTCTCGATCTCGAACTCGAAACACGACTCTGGCAGCTCGTGGAGAGAGTGAATGATGTAAAACGGACCCATGGAACCAAACAGGATATGTTGGAGGCCACGCTAGACTGGCTCCGGATGGGGGTTGAGCCGCTTGTTCAGCCAGATCTCGAGACAGTCAAGTGGCCCCGCACACTGGCACATGTAACCTCTCTTAATGAGTCGAAAGCAGAAAATGGAAATGCTTCAACCGTCTCACTGTTGGTGACTGAGCTGGATGCAGATGCCCCTATTCGTGAGAATAAAGCAGTGTCTAGCCAGGACGCAGAGGCTGACGCTACAGCATTTAAATATGTGTTCGAGCTCGTGCGAGCAGGAAATATCGCCAAAGCTTCAGAGGTATGCGCTCATACCAACAACTGGTCGCTCAAAGTAGCGATTGATGCTGCGACCACCGCACCCAAGCCGTCATCCTCCTCTTCGCTGGTTCGAAGAGTTTGTGCGGCAGCCGGCAAGGTCAGTGGCCTTGGAGAATACGAACGTGGTATCTATGGTCTATTAGGAGGTGACATCGATCCGGTGTTGCCACTTTGTCCAGATTGGCAGACGTACTTGTTGGCTTGTGTCACGTCAGTTGATCTAAGCTCCAATGAGATGCCACCGTCACCTAAGTCTCCTGGCTCTCGCGATCTTCTTGAGCCCCCGCACAGTGTGCACTCAATTGCAGCGGCTTTGAGACTCGTAAACACCTCCTCTAATCATCAAGTCGCGACTCAGGCCAAGGAGCTGCACCGTCGGGTGATGCATGAAATTCTTCTTGATAATACAGGCAAGTTCATCAACGAGCTCACTACCCAGGCCGAAAATGATAGTGCTTCTGGCAACGCTAGCAACAATTTGCTGCTTTCAGGCTCCAGGCCGTGGCTGGTCCGCGTCCTGCTCCACTTGCAGCTTATGCTTAGCGAGGCCCCGACCGCGGCCACTGAGATACTTATGCGCATCTACGTTGAGGATCTTCGAATCAAGGGGCTTTGGGCATATATCCCCGGATATGTATCTCTTCTTGAGCCCAAAGCCCAGCATGAGATATATCCTCATGTTCTTGCATACATACAGACTGCAGACCTCCGACAGCAGCAGCTTGAACTCATGCAAACCCAAGGCCGTGGCCGTATAGACGTGCGTGAGAATGTTCTAGCTACGATCCGCATGGTTTTGAATAACACAGCGTTACCAGGACCGTTACCGTCTGATGCGGTAGTAGGCCCAACGCTTGCGGACACTCCAGAGTTGACTGAGGATGATGAGCGGCTATTTGACGCATTAAATTGGCTCATGGGAGCACAGCTTTACGATGATGCTGTTGATGCGCTTGTCGACCTGAGTCGCGTGTACTTGTTGGCGGGTCAGCCACTGGCAGTTGTGTCAATTGGTGCACAGCTACAGCGTGCGGTTTTCATTCGCCACCACTCCAACAATTCTCCTCAGACCGACGAGGCCTATGCATATGTTCAATTGTCCACAGCGCTGCGACACATAATCGAATGGGACTCTCGAGATGAGACAATTGCAGACCCTAGTATCAGCAAGACAGAGCTCGTGGCAGCCATTCAAGAGAGCGTGCGCCCAGTATTAGACTTCATGGTCAAGGATCTAGACAATGAGACTCTTGTCCAACTTCGCGACATGTATGTGCCGTTCATTTTGTTCGAGCTGCTCCGAATCTTGGGTGAGGCCAAGAAACTGGACAAGCATTACTTGACCTCGGCAATTGGGTTTGCCTCAGTGATAGCTGATGAGGATCTGAAACTTTATCAGTTATTTGAAGCATCGGGCCAACTCAAGCGCCTGCTCGATGTGTTCGCCGAGCTCTGGGTCGACACCCTGTAATGCGTTAATGTATACATAAGTAATAATATGCGTCTCTCACTTAAAGCCCAGTTTCCAAGTGCTTCTCTCTTTGACACCTTTCTTCCCAACGCTGAGGTCTCTCATCAGCATCATCTCCAAAGCAGCCCTCTGCTTGTATCACCACCTCCTCACCAGCTTAGCTTCATAGCACACTGCTCGCACCTCATCACATACACACCACATTAGCACCAACTAACAATGAGTTTGGTGGAGGCCCGGGCTCAGGGCCTGCCTGGAGGCGAGAAGATTTACTTGGAAATTGTCCATGCCGATACAAAGCGCAGTGAAAAGGAGCAGCAGACACAGGAAGCCGCCTTCCTCGAGCTGGGGGCGTACTATCGCGACAGTGCTCAGATTGACAAGCTGGCTACGCTGGTGGCAACAGCTCGCGATGTCACAAACCATTATGCAAAATCTAAGACTGCAAAGATCCTGCGTGCGCTTATTGACTACATGCCAAAGATTCCCGACACTGTCGACAAGCAAATAGCCGTCATCCGGGACTGTGTGGACTGGGCTGTGGCAGAGAATCGTAGCTTCCTGCGACAGAGCTTGCAAGTGCGTCTTGTGGCGCTCTATTATCAGCAAAAGAGCTACCCAGCAGCGATCGAGCTTATTGGCCAACTGCTCAAGGAGCTTAAGCGTCTCGACGACAAGATGATGCTGGTAGAGGTCCAGCTTCTCGAATCGCGAGTCTACCACGCATTGAGAAACCTGCCCAAGGCCAGGGCAAGCCTGACAAGTGCCCGTACAAGTGCTAATGCTGTGTACACCCCCACGTTAATGCAGGCACAGCTTGACCAACAAAGCGGTGTGCTTCAGGCTGAAGATGGCGACTACAAGACGAGCTTCTCCTACTTTTATGAGGCCTTCGATGGTTACGCTTCGATCAACGACCCTACAGCTGTCTCGAGCTTGAAGTACCTGCTTCTGGTTAAGATCATGCTTAACCTGACTGCCGATGTTGAACAGTTGCTCACGAACAAGACTGTTCAGCAGTACCAGGGACGTGAGATTGATGCCATGAAGGCAATGGCGCGTGCTAATGACCAGCGCTCTCTCAAAGAATTCGAGGCTGTTCTCAAGCAATTCCCTAATGAGCTTGCGGCTGACCCGTTCATCCGGTCGCATTTCACTGCACTTTACGACAAGCTGTTCCAGGAGAACCTTGTGAAGCTCATTGAGCCCTACTCTTGCGTTGAGATCTCCCACCTCGCATTACTGCTTGAGCTCGATGCTCAGCAAATTGAGGCAAAACTTAGCCAGATGATTCTCGATAAGGTCATTTCTGGCGTGCTTGACCAGGGCAATGGCTGGCTCTATGTCCTGGAAACGCCCAAGGCGGACGAGACATACACGTCTGCACTGGAGACGATGAAGCACATGTCCAATGTGGTTGACATTCTCTACGAAAAGGCCGCGGCCATTAACTAGTCCTATAATTCTGCATTTTTATACGTTTTTGCTTACGCTCGGCCCAGGTGCGACTGGCACCGTGCCTATTGGTACTACTCACAAAGTTAAAGAGCAGGTATATTTATGATGGTCTATTCTTAATGAACTAGCCTACGTGCAGAGAAGAGAGTGCCCAGTAGATAGATACGACTCCATTTATGTTGCATAGCTGCAGTATATTCACTAATCTGTCTCACACAATTAACTTTGTTCTGTAGCTAGACTCTGTGGATATTATCCAACTGCTTCATGGGCAATTCAAATTGTCAACTCTATACTTAAGTTTGTACTTGACTATTGACGAAGCACGACTCAAGCTAAATTACAGATATCAATGTTATATAAAAAGAAGCACTGAATTTGAACTTTCAGCAATTTCAGATTCTTCTATAACTTCTTAAATCATCTGGGTTCAGTTGCTTGAAAGTCCATCTCATTGTCAGATCAGCCCGTCGTAGTCAACTAACTGGCTGCCTATTAGGCTTGATGGGCTTAATGAATCTGATGACAGAGCATCACCAAACGGGTTGTTGACAACGATAACACCGCCTATACAAAAAAAATAACAATGGATACTGGCCCGCAGTGGACAGCTCCAGCACGGCGATATGTGCCATCGCATCTTAAGCCTGGTACATCCAGGAGCTCATTTGCCAAACCGTTTGAGCCCACCGGAGGCGTTACGGCTGTGCCGGCACAGCCAACTGTGTTTGGCAGCAAGGGCCATCACTCTGCGACTGCCAAAGCTAATTTGAGCTCCGCAAATGGGTCATTCGCCCGTGATGGTGCTCCTGTTGATGATGAGCTCCCACCTACACAAAGCATAAAGATAAACCGTGGCGGCGCTGGCTCGCTGCGCATGGATACGCATGCTTCCGTTAACCCACGGCCTACTGACGCTGGAGTTGCCATGAGCACTCCTCCGTCTACGCCTCATCGGCAGAGAAATAACGGTGATAATTTTTCGCAAGGCCACAGCGTGGTCGTGTTCGGGTTTCCCCCCGGTACCACACAGGCCGTAATCCAGCACTTTGCTAAATTCGGCGAGATCGTCGCCAATGTGCCGCATACCGGAAGTAGTCCTGGATCTTCTGCTAACACAAGTGTAGCCGGAAACACAACCCGGAGACCTGCATCGATCGAGTGTGGTCGTAACTGGCTTCGCATTGCCTATACAGACCGTGCCGGTGCCCAGCGTGCTCTTGCAGAGAATGGCCGCGTGATGCCAGGACAATTCGTGATCGGGTGCGTGCCTATGGATTCCGCTGAGTCTGGACTTCTCCAGTCAAGCGAGACAAACTCATTACTTGCCGATGACACCGATGCCAGCATTCTTCCAGATCTGTCCTTCGACGAGACATCCTCTGTCCCTCAGCAAGCAGCTGATGGGGAGGTCAAGCAACGCACACCAAGAAAAATATTAGTGCGACCACCAGCTAGTTCATTGTTCAGAACAGGCCGTCCAGTGACTGCACAACGCCCTGCCACCGTGTCTGTACCAGAACCTGTTCGTGAACAGCCCAAGTCTTGGCTTGGCTGGGCGTCACAGAAGGCACGGGAGACTGTTTTCGGATGGGACGACCTCTAATCATCTTTTTCTATATGGCCGCCCAACAGTGAAAGTCTCCAGCATCGCAAATTAAGAAAATTATAAGGCAACTACAATCTAAAATGTTTTTTTTTTTAAGTTTGTTGTTAACAAGATTATCTATCACTTGTTGTACCTTGCCGAGCTGAAATTCAAAGGCCGCCGTGGGCTGCCTCCTGGACTGGGCGCTCGAATAGGCCGCAAGCTGGGCTGTCGTAAAGGAGTCGCAGACATTGACATTCGCGACGTATGTCGTTCTGATCGAGCATCACGAGGCGTGAATTCCCTACGGGGTGTCGATGCGTATGCACGCGTCTCCGTCGAGTCAACAGCCACGTCTCGAAGCGCCCTACTAGACACTGGCCTGACATACTTGATAGTGTATTCATCAAGCACCTGGGAAGCAATAACACGTTGATTGTCAAGAGTTCGTTGGTAGAGTGATGCCAAGCCGACCAGCAGCAGCGACCACAAGCTTAGCAGAAGTACTGAGCCCAAACGAACGTGGTAGACCCACAGTTGTACGCAATGCAATGGCGTGAAGAAGCTGGTAAATTTAAGCCAACAGGCGCTTGGTTCCCAAATATCAAGAACCCACGCTTTATCTTCGTCGATCTCGATAAGCTTGGCATCACATGACGGAGGTGGAGGGTCTGATGGTGAAACTGCTCTCAGCGTGTATCGTTTCCTATGTTGGAGAAGGAATACAAAGTTCGTTGTAGAGAATGCAAGTAAAATAAGCCAGGCCCACTGCCACAGTGGACTTCTCAATGTTGTTGGCTGGTCTGCAAACACTTTTGGCTCAGCGAACGGAGCATATAAGCGTCCAGTCGCAGCAGTTAGCACAGTGAACAGAGACCCAGTTGCGCAACTGAGGAACTGAGCACGTTTGGGGTGATCGTATACCTGAGAGTCCCACCAGACTTGCGCGTCAAGCGCAGCATCAGCGATGAAATCAAACCAAATTTTTGTTGTTCGTGCCAAGAAGGCGTGTTGTTTATCAATGGGTCACGTGTGAATATGAACAACAATCTGAGTGGTGGTGGTGGTGTTGGTGTATGGACATTGTTTCTCTATTGCGGCGTTCAAGCACTGTCTCTATAGATTATCAACGTCTCTTAACAACTGAATAGATGTGAGGTAAAATTTTTTGTTAATGACCCGTCCACTAATGGTATGTTCTGAGTACGCCTGCCGGCAGGGGTTTTCTGCTATGGGGGTTCTAAATTACAGTTTTCAGCAAACTTGTGAGATTCTCCGATGTTCTCAAGCTGTTAATAGCTATCTAGTCTTCGGCCATATCCAGAAGGAATAAATCTCAGACGCTTAAACTTCAAGACAAACGGATGGGCACACCAGGTGATCCGTTTTGTAGCGTCAGCGTGTTCCACCATTTGGGGGTCGCTGGGAAATCAGGTGCCTTCTCGATCTTGCTATACCGCTGGAATAGACGCACCATGGTTAAAGCGATCTCTGTGAGGGCGAATTGCTGTCCGAGACAAATACGTGGGCCGCCATTGAATGGCAGATATCCCCATGAGTTCTTTGGGTAATTTGGACGCGCCCATCTCTCAGGTATGAATTCTTCCGCGTCCTGTCCCCAGATATTTGGATCTCGGTGCATCACATAGACTGAGTAGCTCACATGAGTTCCCTTAGGAACCCAAACGGGCTTCTGGCCGTCACTTCCGCCCCCTCGTGGCAACATCGTGTCCCTAATCGCCTGACGGAAGTTGCCAGGAACGACTGGGGCGAGCCTGAGAACCTCGTTGATCACAGCATTAAGATAGCGGGACTGTCTGAGTGACTCGTATGTGATTTCACGACGCTCCTCGATATCGCCGAAGTTCTCCAGAATCTCGGCGCGGATTTTCTCGAACACTGCCTGGTGCTGCGCAAGGAAATACAGCATAAATGACATTGTTGATGCTGTTGTATCTCGTCCAGCAATTAATACGTTGAACACTTGGTCGCGGATCGTGACCGGGTCACGAGTCACCTTTGCTAACTCGTGGGCAAAAATGTAGGCCTCCTCCTTCGGCTTCTCAGCAGTTGTATGATCAGCTGTAGCCTCAAGAGCTTGATCAACAAAGTGATCAATGAACAACCGAGCGCGACGACGGTGCTCGCGGTACTCACGTGAGTTCTGGGTCCAGTACAACTTGCTCATAAGGATGCGGCGGAAAGCATAGCCATTCAAGAAGGTATACGAGGTGACAAACTCGTCCGACGAAATGCGCTCCCCAGTCTTTTTACTGATCACTTCGGGGGTACTAAGACCTCTTCCAGAGCCAAGGGACTCAACCGATGATCCAAAGAGGAAATCAGTCGCGGTATCCATCGTCATTAGGTGGAAATAGCGCTGTATGTCAACAAATTGTGACTCTCTTTGGCCGTATTCAATCGCCTGGATGAGCATATCAGCGTGGTGAGAAAGTTGACCCAAGCGGCTGATTTGTTCTCTAGCGAATTGAGGGCGCAACATGGCCCTAGAGTGTTTCCATCCAGCGCCGCTGAGGGTGAAGATACCTTCGCCAAAAACTGGAGCAATCTCTTCGTATCGATGTCCTAAAGAGTAGTCCTTGAAATTGGTTGCAAGCACTGATTTGATATTCTCAGGGTCGGTGGTGAGCACATGGAATGTGCCAGGCATTTGGACAAGGCTTGTGCGTCTGGTTGGATGGCTCAAGATTTCATTGCGGATGTAAGGTAGCATTTGATAGCTCTTTTGTCTCTTGATCATGCCTATGATGCGCGGAATACCGAACGGATGTGATCTTATGATATGTGGAGACTCGCAGCCACGCTTGTTCGACTGCCACGAGTACCAGTACGGATAGATATACTCGTGTGACAGCAATAGCAAGAAGACTGCCAGTAACCCAACGATAATGTCCAAGAGCGTCATCTTTCGAGTCTGTTTCAATTTCTCAACCTCCAATATGATTGACAATTGCCTCGTGTGTTTCCACCAACTAGTGGTTTTTAATTTATAAGTGAGAGAGAGAAGACCTAACGGCTTTTGGAGGTGGCTGAGCCTTTAGGGTAGGGAAGCTGGGCGATCGATAGAACCATTGTGCATTACGGTTGACTGAGACTGGGGTGCAATGATTGCAGGCAGATCGGCTCCTTAGATCTTTGGAATAGCGGTTACACTTCGTACGGTCAAGTTTCACTTAAGTTAAGCTTTTGCAGAAAATGTATCCTCTAGGCCTTGGACAGAGTGAGCATCGCAGCGACAGTCATAGTGGTGACGCGACTTCTCCGCGTGACTGCGCGTTAAGCGTGTGTCACTTACAATACTTTGTGTCAATCGAGACAGTTCTTAACCATGTTCCTTAACGCTAATGAGAGGGCCGGCGCACTGAAACCTGCCTATAAGAGATAGCACGCAACTTAATGACGGCACATTTATATAAATTCTGATTTCAGTACTACTGCACAAGCATCTTCTCTCGTGAAAGTGAATCGGCTTTCTAGAGTTCAGTAAGAATTAAATATTAATTAAAAGGTGTTTTTTCACTAACCAGTAGAAGGTACCCACCTTCTAAAAATTAGTAGTGTGCTATTGCACAAATCAGACAACTCAGGCTTAATCTCAGTGGATCGTAACAACAAGGCTACTCTACCACTTACAATACCCGGTCGTACATTTAAGTCGTATGCATAGGATTTATCCTCGCATATAATCACATTGCTATCCGTCGACAAACAACTAATCTATTCCGATTAATTGAAGGTGTCAACCTAGTATGGTTTTGCGACCAAAGGCCTTATTCTTACTCAACTATTAAATGCGAGGCAAAATATCGTCGCGTTCCAGCATGGATTCTGACTTAGAGGCGTTCAGCCATAATCCAGCAGGTGGTAGCTTCGCGGCATTGCCCGATCGGACAGCCGCATAAACCAATTACCTGAATATACTGTTCCTCTCGTACTAAGGATAA
>JAJMCK010000046.1:0-55201 GCA_030572965.1 Wickerhamiella kurtzmanii | reverse complement strand
GGCTCTGGCTCTGGCTCTGGCTCTGGCTCTGGCTCTGGCTCTGGCTCTGGCTCCGGCTCTGGCTCTGGCTCTGGCTCTGGCTCTGGCTCTGGCTCTGGCTCTGGCTCCGGCTCTGGCTCTGGCTCTGGCTCTGGCTCTGGCTCTGGCTCTGGCTCTGGTTCTGGCTCTGGCTCTGGCTCTGGCTCTGGCTCTGGCTCTGGCTCTGGTTCTGGCTCTGGCTCTGGCTCTGGCTCTGGCTCTGGCTCTGGCTCTGGTTCTGGCTCTGGCTCTGGCTCTGGCTCTGGCTCTGGCTCTGGCTCTGGTTCTGGCTCTGGCTCTGGCTCTGGCTCTGGCTCTGGCTCTGGCTCTGGTTCTGGCTCTGGCTCTGGCTCTGGCTCTGGCTCTGGCTCTGGCTCTGGTTCTGGCTCTGGCTCTGGCTCTGGCTCAGGCTCAGGCTCAGGCTCCGGCTCAGGCTCAGGCTCAGGCTCCGGCTCAGGCTCCGGCTCAGGCTCCAGCTCCGCACCTGTCGCAAACGCCGCTACCAAGCGTGTTAGCGTCTCGCTGGTACTGGCATTCGCTCCTATCCTTGCAGCTCTGCTTTGATCTAACGGTAAAGCTGGAATATCTTCTCTTTGAATTTGAATTGCGGCCCTATTTTAGGCCCATAATAGTCTTTTTACTTTCTATATTTACTACTTGTTTACTTTTACATCTTTGCCGGGGTAAATAACTTCCGGCATGGGGCCATTGAGTCCGCTCATTCATGTATGAACTCGAAATTGGATTCCTGTTGGGGTAGGAACTTTGCTTGCTCTGTTGGCCTCCTCAGAATCACTCTGTCGTACGCTGGTCACGCTTACGGGCTCGATTGCTGGCAGGGGCAATAACCCTCCGCACATGTGACGCCGAAATAGGTCGCATATCACCATTATGGCGAATCCTATTTTATGCAGAGTATAAAAAAACTTTATGGGACAGTATGATAAAAAATTCTCGTTGCACACGCTATTCTTATAATATAAAAGGCATAGAGCGCTTCGCGTCAACTTAAAAGTTGTCTCCAGCAAGCCCCACAACCGAGATAAGGTAGAGACTAGAACTGAGCACAGCCACAGCCAAAGAATATAATTCGCACTTTTCCTCGACAGTCTCGATAGTGAGATTAGCCGAAGTATCAGTTGGGGTGGAAGTTCTGCCGGAGGGCGAGATATGTTCGTAGACGCTCTCGCTTAAATTGCTCTTTTCTTCCTTAGGGTTAGACGCTGCTTGGCTAACCTGCGCCTTCAATTCGCGGGCCCCGTACCACTGAAGAGCACCGACCAGAGGCGCTCCCAAACCAAGGTAAAGAAGATACGGGTGTCTGCCGCTTTGAGTCGCACCAAAGTAGGAAAATATATGAGCCACAAATGTGACACCACTTAGTGTCGCGACTCCCATATTCCTAGATAATAGTTGCAACATCTGGGACGCGCTGAACGGAGCTGGGGTTGACGAAGTTGCATCCTCATGGGCGTGAGATAGGCAATTGACGCAATTGATGCCAAGCTTATCGCCAACGCTCCTCAATGTCTTCGAAATTGTAGCCAGAGTTTGGTTACCATTGATAGGCACGAGTGACACGTTATATCCGGCCCAGAGGCCAATTGTAGCGGTCCCAATCACCTTGGCAGTGAGAAGAGTGGCGGGCATGCTCAATTCGTTCAATCGATAAAACAATAGGCGTTAGAGCTTAAACAGGAGGTAGAGATAGACCGACACCCACTAAAATTGGGTGTTCACTTCGATATACTCGACAAGTACGACTGGGTGAGCAGGTGTCGCTGTAGTAGAGGTGTGATGTTTGGAACGTGTGATGGTGTGGGTTTGCGTGTGGGCAATAAACGCCTAGATTAGACGCAAGGGCGCGTCGTCGTCCATCATACGCCGTAGGGTGAGAGGAGGCGGAATCATCCGAGTGGGCACATTTAGAGCTTCAGGAGGTGAACTAAGCGTTTTGGGCTGGGAGAATGACGTAATCAGAAGAGACCGGGGTCAAGAAAGCCAAGCCCATTTGAACTCACAGTAGAAGGCTCCCCCCCAGTATTTTCGTAATTGCCTTGCTTTTGGTTTGCTGAGAGCAGGGTTCATTTTGAAGGGTCAGACAAGTTCCGATCATATGATATCATATGATAGATAACATATTGTGGGCAATGGTCTGCACGATCAAATTGACCCTTGTGCAAGATGGGTAAGGTAAATAAATAGGACGCGATTGGTGGCCATCTTGAGACCAATTTCAGGATAATAAGTATCGCGGTCTGCTTCGACATATTACAAGCTGCGGGCATGTTCCTCGTTTAAAGGACTTCGCACAGTTTCTTGGTCACGCTACAATTTGCGAATGGTTCGATGCGCAAGTTTTCTATATATATACGCTATGAGCGAAATTAAAATAAATAAACCATAATTGGTTGTTGTAGAGCAATGTGAAGACCAAGGTGTGGAGCACGCGATCGCTCCTGGTCTATCGCTCCTGGTCTATTGAATCGCACGTTGTTCATGTTCTCGAATGCTTCCGACTTGAAACTCCTGATCTTGGATTTCATCACCAGATCTGACTGGGATTTCAGCAATCGGAGATACCAATTTAGACGAATCAGGAAATTGAGGTTGCCTTCGCGGACGAAGTCGGGAAATATGTAATTGTCCCTCAGCCGACAAGTCGTTAGTCGCGTTAGCTTCCTGCTGTCTCTTTTCAGCTTGAAGCGCAAGTTTGGCTGCCTTCGCTTGCTGCCTCTCTATACGTCGCCTTTCTTTAATGGAACTGACCTCAAGAATCTCCAGGCCATCGTCGGAGCAATCACTGTGACCGTCAGGCTCTGATTCAGGAGAACGACGTACAGGCACAGTGCGCACGACTTGCGATGAGCTGAAGGTCTCTTCGCCCAAACGACTATCCTCTTTTCTCGATAATTCCTCACCCAGTCGTTTGATCTCGGCAAGCATAGCCTCTCGTTTGCCCTCGAGCTCGTCAGGGTTCCAGAATTGAGGGTGCTCGAAATCTCCATCTTCGCCTGCCTCGGAGAGATGTATTAAAAATTCATTAAACTGGCCGAGAATTCGCTCCACGTAGTGTACCAAGAACACGCCGCAGTCAGTGTAGTTTGGTTGGACAGGCACAGCCGCAGTAACATTAGTGAAGCTTTTAGGGCTGACGGGTTCATGTCCTTGCGCCTCGATCACTTTACACAGTGATGAGACCACTTTACGGTACGCAGCACGAGAATTTGCGCCCCCTAGGCTGTCAAGAATACAAATAATCGGCTTGCGGCCATTGTCCAATTCGTCTAAGCCAACAATAATAGCCACTTTCCAATGTAGAGTTTCGTGTATGGGCATGATGATAACCTTTTTCTTCAATAAGGGATTTTTAGCAACCCAGTCTGGGACTTCTCGTTGTTTCGAGATTCGCGTGAAGAAGAAAGTGTTAAGAACCAGAATATTGCTAGCTACAGCCGGTTCAGAGGTAGCGAGTTTCTCCAGTGCACGCTTGAGGAAGAATGATATGAGTGTGTCGTTCAAAAATACATGTGGCTCCAATCTTGCAATGTCTTCTATGTGGATGTCAGTAGATCGCTTATCCCAGAAGTCATATGAAAACTGTTGGTACCCAAGGCCGAGAAGCTTTTCATAGTCCGATTCAGTGGGCTCACGCGGTGCCTCAACCTCCTCTTTCTTTCGAGCTTGGCGACGCTTAGTTGGTGAGGCTGCCTCGATGAGATCCGCGTCGTCTTCAATGTAGATCTTCTTGGTCCTCTGGAGTTCTTGCCTCGGCTTCTTAACATCGTCGGCCTGTTTCGTTCTCTCCAAAGTGGGCCTACCTATTGGTGAGCTTATTTGTGGACGGGCACTTCCTGAAAGACTCAGCCTTCTTAGGCTCTTGGTAGCCGAACTTAGCTTTGGCGACACTGCGGGAAGTGAGGATAGCAGCGCCGAAGGTGACTTTGTATCGAGAGAAGTTCTGGTGATCCTGACTGGGGTAGATTCGTGATCAGCGCCATAGAAGCTCTTGGGCTCTACAGGGGTTGACTTAGTAGGTTGAGTTTTGACCAAATGCTCATAAGGAGTGCTCTCTAAAGGCTTTGATTGGTTCTGGACGTCACCCCGTTTTAAAACTTCATTTGAAAAGTCGGCCTTAGAGTCCACATTCGCTGCATTGGCGCCACGAGGTACCATTTGCGGGAAATCAATCGTGCGGCCGCTTCTGTCGACCTTTCTGAGTGCCCTGGGATAAATACTCCGCACAAGTTCATCAAAGGACTGCTTATTCTCCTCGTCCGTGAATAATTCGAGCTCACCCTGAAATTCACTCGTTAATTCTGACAGACCACGAAATACGAAGCGATAATCGTTACCAGCCTTACGCCCGTCTAAGGCTCGAGGTGGAGTGGCTGTCAAAGACACATCGGGCCAATCTACAATGAAAGGTTCTCCATCATAGGAAGTGAACCAAAGGCCTTTCTCGAGGACTTTCATGACACCGCGGTGAGTTTTCCATTCCACTGCAGACGGTAGCGGGGAACTAAACTTGACTGCGAAGACTTCTTCATGAAGATCCCGGTCCCTTATTTGACCTAGGAGGGTTGACCACTTGTACCCACTTTTCAATGAACTTTCATCGGTATTCTCGTGTTTCACGTCTCGCACCCTGTTGGTGAGCGCGTGATAGTCACGTCGTCTCATCTCCAGAGCAATGTGTGCATAAGTATCAGATGGCCCCGAAATGTCAATCTTGACTCGATCCAAGCCGACACTATTTTGTGACATTCTGATACCTTCGAATGGGTACTGGTAAATATGGCTGTCTGGTGTCCGTATAATAATTTTATCCGGCCTGATATCCAGTCCTGCAGGCGCAGATTTGAGCTGACGGGCAGGATCGTCAATAAGAACTTGTGTACGTATTCGCCTCGACCTTAGCGGCTGGGGAGACATTCCTCCTGCATTTTCTCTTTCTTTCTCCTTATTGAGATTGTTGATAGGAGAGACAACATATCCAGCTCCTTGGCGCAAACGCTTTTTGGGTTGACTCGCTTTGCGGGATGGATCAATTGAGGACTCATGTCGTTTTGACACAGTTGATGGCAAAGTGCTACTGCGTCTTGAGCCTCCTGAGAGTGCAAAAGGAGCCTGTGGGTGGAATTGACGCGTTCTTAGCGAACTCATTTCTTGGGTAGATTTGACCAGTCGCGCCGGTTTTTCGCGCGTTTTGGGGGTGGATGTGTCCAAAGGCATAACTAGAGCTGAGCTTGGATTTGCTTGAACCCCAAAAAGAGCCCCAAATTATTTCCTGGACACACGTCGCTCACCAATTTAATTTCTAGCACCTGTTGGTGCGATCCTTCCCTATGCCAGGATTATTGGATGACGGTAGTCAAGCTAAGCTTCGCTGGGAGCGGCCAGCTCATGTGCTCGGAGAGCTAGAGGCCACTCGAGCCTGGTTTTCTAGCAGAAACACTTGTTTAATTTTCCCAGGTCGAAAAAAGAGGGACTAGAACTAAGTAGAGACCTTATTTAGAAGTAATTATTTTTGAAGGCGTGTGAGGAACTAGCGAAGCCTGTTTGGTTTCAGCTTGTTTAGCCCACGCATGTGCTCGGGAATAACTGGCACTGATCTAGCAGAGCCAGGCCCCGCTATCATTCGATAAAAGGATGACTCAGATGGCTCTCTTAAGTTCCAAACGGTTTGCCCGCTAGTGAAAATTTCACCTGCGAGAGACTCCATTGTGACAGAGTTTAATCTCGGATCAGTGGCAATTATCGTGGTTTAGAACTGAAATACCACCTTCCTGCACATATTTTTTTTGGGATCCCAATGCTCAGACCTGCGGTGAGAAGAAGTGTCCTGCTGAGCCGACAAATTCATGTCAGCCCGGCCCGTTGGGCGGCCGAAGGCGGTAACGCTGGCAAAACTCCTTTCCAAGTGTTTGTAGACACGTTTCGTACGGAGCTCAAGAAGAGCAATGAGCTGCAAGAGAACATCAAAGCGCTTCAGGACGAGACTGGCCGTCTGTCTGAATCTACCGCCTTCAAAAGGGCTAAGGATGCGCTCGAGAAGTCAAAAGAGGCATCAAGTGCCACGCAGAAGGGCATTAAAAAGGCTGGTCATGCTGTGGGAACAGCAGCCTCTGCTACTTGGAACTCTGCCCCAGTAAAGCTCACTAGAGATGCGATGGCCGCCACCGCCGACGCTGTCGACCGTGTCAGTGAACCCATTAGAAAGACAAAGGCCTACAAGGACTTGACTGATGTTCTCGACGATGGTGCCTCCATCAAGTATGGTGGATTTGAATCAAAAGAAGCTCGTACTCAGCGCTGGAAGCAAGAGCTTGAGCGACAAAAGAAGCTTGCCGAAGCGGCGGGCATTGTTAGCCACTCGCAGGTTAAGGAGAACGAGAACGCTGGTGAGGCATTGGTGGTCCACTCGACTGCTAAGCCAGACTCTGGTGACAGACTGAAGGACTCTGCTCTTGGCCGTAAGCTTTCTGACTTGAAAGTCAAGTTCGAAGAGAGTGATAATGGGCTTGTGAGCGCCGTGCGAAGCATCACGGATACGCTTGGCAGCTGGTTCGGCGAGACGGAGAGTGCCCAAGTGCAAAGAGCATTCAAGGTCATCGACCCTACCTTCACCCAGGACGCCTTCCTTCGCGAGCTCCGTGGGTTCATCCTCCCTGAGGTTCTAGACGCCTACGTTCGTGGCGATTCGTCGGTTCTGCAGCACTGGCTCTCTGAGGCTGCGTTTAATGTGTGGACCCAGACCACTAAAGAGTACCGCGACAAGGGCCTCTACGCCGCCGGTCGGGTTGCCGACATTCGTGGAGTTGACATCATTCAAGGCAAGATGCTCCAACCTGCAGATATTCCTGTGTTCATTGTGAGTGCTCGTGCTCAAGAAACTAATTATTACAGAAGCCTCAAGACTGACGAGGTAGTGGCAGGTATTCCTGATCAGATCTTGTTGAGTCCGTACGTGATGGTCATCACGCGCGACGCTGAGGACCTACAGAACGAGTTCACACGCGGCTGGAAGATTTTGGAGTTTGTTAGAGGCCGCTCGCAATCTTACTTGTAAGGCACTTAAGGATTTTTTCTTCTACGCTACGCTCACAAAGTCTTGAATGTCCTCAGTGTATGTACATATTTACAAACTTATGATTAACGCATCTCTTAACCCTTAGAGTCTTTCTTCTGTTGTTACAACGCTCAAACACGAACATTCAACCGTCTAACAGATCGGAAACGCGAGACATACATGTACGCCCGTATGATGGTGACACCTGCTCGAGACTGAAGCTGAGACACAGTCACGTTATTTTCCATTCCCAACTCGGGCTTGAAGAAGTTTCCTTTTGGCTGTGTGTGATGGATACACACATATGTAAGCACTGGTGTCTCAGGCCTGGCCAGGGGAGAGCGAGACAGTTAGGGAGAGGGGGGTTACCCTGCCTCTGTGCTTGAGATGTATAATGAATAGCACAGAAAATCATAGCAGTAAAACAGCGGAGAAGTGAGGCACCATCAACTATCATATAAACCACACACTCAATTTCTCGCCAAAATCACATCCTTTGGCCGACCTACAGCACTCCTGGGAGCAGCATCGTTTCCGGGACCATGACGTCGAGTGGAGCCGTCCTGGCTGAAAAGAGCTCCAAATTATCGCTAGGCAATCGCAACAACGGGCCCAATCCACATGCAGACGTCAATTTACAGACCCAGACAGCCCATCTACTCCAAAAGTCCTCTGAGGACCTTAATGTAGACAGCATGCACCCTCGCCAGAGTTCTACAAAGAGAAGAGCGTCGAGCCACATTCCTGGGGCCAAGAAAATGCGCTCTATACCAGAACTCTCCTCTGCGACGGAGCCAGAAGCTGAAGCGGCGGTTGCCGTGATCGACCCCATAGAAAACCCTCAGGGGTCTCAGGAGCCAGCAATCAAGAATCCCGAGCCTAGTGAGCCCATCAATTCATCATCGCGACTCAATGCCGCTGTAAATTCTGACCCCGAGCTACCCGCAACCAGCACGAGCGTCTCTACAGAGGTTCCCACCACAGAACAACACACCATGCCAGATACAGACGTCAAAGTCACTGGGAAAGTTGCCGAGCCAAGCAAAACCAACAACACGTCAATACCACCAGAACCGTCATCTCCCTCATCCTTGGTACCTTTTCAGGGCAAGAACGCGGAAAGCGGTTCGGCGGAGCCGGAGCCAAAGCTCGTGGAGAGCCCCAAGGCCCCTAAGCTCAAACGCATGACTCCCAGCGACACCTCCATAGAAGCTCAGGAAGAGGCAGCAGCAGAGGAGGCAGTCGCCGAAGCCGGCGACGAGATTCTTGAGGAAGACGAGGACGCTGATGCTGAAGAAGACGATGAAGACGAGGCTGGTGATGCAGAACGCGTCCGGGCCATAGAAGCGCTCACAAAAATCGAGATACTGTTTGCCAATTTCCGAAATAAACTGCACGATCAGCAAATGGCACGGTTTGAGCTCGAAATCAGCATGTGCGATAAGGGCACCCACCCCGAGCTTCTGGCATACAAGTCATCGCTAAAGACGATGAATGATGACCGTCTCGCACGCTCACAAAGTCTTTTGGAATACCAGAAGCAGTGCATCACAAACCAGACGCGGGCCATGCGAACGCAGGTGATGCAGACGCACATTTACAACAAGTTCAGACTTCAGTCCAGACTGCTAGGGAAGGCGACATCCATGGTGTATAAAGTCAATTCGGAACGACGAGCTATGGACAAACGACATTACACGCTGCCGCAGATGGCCCCTCGTTTCGAGGCGTCGCCTGCTGCTATTGCTCAATCTCACCTTCTCGACTATGTTGGATTCCCAGCAGCACCACCACTATCTAATGTGACGGAAGGTGAAGAACTCGATGATATGCGCCAGATGGGCCTACGGTAATAATAGCCACCACAAAGTTGCGAGCTCACCAATTTTCAGGCCCAATTGAATGTGCAACTGTATCAGGAGGTTGAATATCCTTCATGCCACTTATCCGCGTGTTTTGTGGGTTTTTGACACTTGCTCTAATCGTCGCTTGTATATATATTCATATGCATATAAAATATTCATGAATTATTATAGTTAACATACCGAGACTTTGGTTTTGCGGCTGCTTGTCGTACAACACAGCGAGCCAGGGTGTCAATCGACTTATCCACGCAACTTAAGAAACTAAGTAGATAATGGCAAGAGTCCAGGAACATTTGTACAAGACAAGACAAGGAGCGACCCAAAATCAGTTGTTCACTCTTAATATACAAATGCCCTCTTATTCCGGCTTCGGGCTTCATGTCGGCGTCTCTGTAATCAGTTGCAGCTAGGCTTATCTAGGACGGCTTGTGTGTGTATGCATTGAATACCAACAACAGCTAGCTCTTTATGATGCTCACAGGTCACGAGTCTTCTCTGGCGCGATATTAGAAACCCTTCCCACGGTTATAGTAACAGTCAAGTCCAATTGTGTTATTGTAACCGACGAGCATACCAACAACAGCACCTTCTCTTTACGTGCCATTCAATTAAGTAAGTCACGAGGGCCCGTTTTCCATAACCGAGCTATGCGCGCTTATCACCCTTCTCACAAGGGTCAGATCTAAATGATCACAGACATATCTTACTCGGTAATACAATTTTAAGGATGCCATGATCGACAAAATTAGCTATATGACTAGAGAAAAGATCTTATAGAGCCCCCTGCCGCATATGTAAATCGGATCGCACACAATCGTACTCAAGCAAAATAACCTCCTGATCTACACCGTGCGCAGAAACTGCTTTCCCTTTCAGTACAGCCACGTGATCCATGACCAATCACAAATGCGAGATGGAGCATGTGCTCAGTTTCCGTGAAAATTTATTATCGCATCCCCTGTTCTGATAGCATCCGAGGCGTACACTAAGCCGGGAGCGCGTTATAGGCGGGGGATGAGCATTACTGTAGTGGAAACTATATATCTATGCTGCGCCCCAGCCTGATAAATTCTGCAATCTCCATCAACCACGATTCTATCGGCAGCGGGCCAGCCGACCAAAATTCTGGACACTGTCACCTTTGAATTACCAGATTCGTCTGATCGAACGCGTGCCACAGTCCACACCCCTTCAATGGCTCAGGAAATCGTTCCTGTAATCAAAACCTATGCCTGCCCACCTCACCTCGCTCCTAAGCACCCTAAGAAGCGTAGCGGTCTCTCAAGATTTATCACCCAATCTCCGCTTATAAGAGCTACCCGCCATCTCATCACGCCCCCTCCAAGCCCAGTATTGTTGGATCCAAAGTCGGCAGTACCACCAAAACCATTGAGGATGCCTGAGGAAAATAAACAGATCTTGCAGTTCTGCACGGTGTGCGCTTCAAATCAGAACAGATCTATGGCCGCTCATCGCGTGTTGAAGGACGCTGGCTACAACGTTCAGTCATTCGGCACTGGCTCAAATGTGCGTCTTCCTGGACCTTCGATGGACAAGCCGAATGTCTATGAGTTTGGAACTCCATACGACGATATGTTCAAGGACCTCCAGGGCCAGAACTCTCGTCTTTATGCATCTAATGGAGTGCTAAACATGCTGGATAGAAACCGGCACATTAAAGATCACCCCGAGCAATGGGCCGAACACCATGAAGTGTTTGACGTTGTTTTCACTTGCCAGGAGCGTTGCTTTGACTCTGTTTGCATCGACTTGCTTCATAGAGGAGCCAAGCTTTCTCGCCCTGTGCATGTCATTAACGTTGAGATCGAAGATAACCATGTCGAGGCCGCTAAAGGTGCGCAGGCGATTCTCGATCTTGCCAACCTCATATGCAACTCCACGGACCCTGACACGGAGATGGTTGACAATCTCAACAGATGGCAAAAGAGTCACCAAGAGTTCCAAAGCACGTACCAGCTTTGCTACTTTTAGGTATCATTCTTGCCAACCAAAATGATAGAAGCAAGCCGCCAGAGCTTATGCTATGGCGGCAATGATATTTATTGAACCTGCTAGCTCCTAAGTTTATTTTTGAGCATATTAATTTTTATTTACTTAGTTTTATGGACTAAATCTTGTCTTTACACTTCAGTCTTGTTTACTCTCTTGCTTTGCTAGCCATCGTGCGTTGATAACCTCCGGAGGCTCAGTTCTAGGTCGTTGCATTAAAGGTAAGTACTTGGAGCGCCGACTAATGCCTCGTCCAGTATTAATACCTTCCTCCGTAGGCGCTGATGAGCGAGGAGGTGCAAGAGTATCTATCATAGTCTGTGCCATGTTCATTTTCTGAAGGTGCTCATGCCAAATTGTCAATATCTTGTCCTGTCTTGTAAATGAGGACGTCTGCCACTCAATTCCCTCTGGGTAGTAGCAATTATACAACACAAGAGGCACTCCCCAAGCAATTTCATACACAGGACGGCAGGGCAAGATATCTACATTCAAAAGTTTGTCGATGATGTCTGGGCTCTCATATCTCTGGCCAACTAGGAAGAGAATGGCCATAATTGATCTGACCTGATTCCAGAGAAATGCTGTACCTTTTAAATTTAGGTAGAACATGCCGCGACTATCAGAGGCTGAGCGGATGTCTGCCTCTAAAATTGTTCTTTTGAAGTTGGTGATTTGCTTCGTGGGGTCGATGCGGCAGAAATTGCGAAAGTCGCGATCAGGACCAAGAAGTCTCTTGGCTGCATCATTCATTGCTTCAATGTCAAGGTCGCCTCCCCAGAAGTAATATCGGTAGTGCCGAGCAAGGCAGCTAAATCGTGCATCAAACTCCTCAGGAGGTCGCAGGCAGATTTCGTAGGCAATTATATCGCTTGGTAAAGAGCTATTGAGTATCCTCAAATAATCAAGCTCTTTGTGGTCATTAGCAGGGTCATTCTGATCTTCTTTGGGGATATTGGAACGCAGCTCCAAAGCTATCACCTGTGCCATGGCACTAACATCTGCATCGGTTCTACCGCACCTGCTGAAGTTGCATTGAGTAGGATCAATCGCCTCTATGCACTTTGTCTTATAGAATGCCTTCAAAATTTCGCCTTCAACAGTGTTGTTTCCATGTTTCTGGTCTTTTTGGAATGCTAGTCCGTGATAGTTCCACCCGAGGTAGGCAAAACGGATCGCGACAAAGCGTTTGGAGTACTTCGAAAAGTCCATGGATTTTTTTAGTTTCTTGGTCTCTCTGATCGGGGCCTGTATAGCCGCTCCGCTAGTATTAACAGGTGTTCCGGGAGCGGTTTCATCTATCTCCCCAGCTATGCGCGAAGCCCTTGCAGATGGTAAAACGTGCTCCCCTGCCTGAGCGTTTTCCAACTGGCGAATCCGTGATATCAGAGCTTCTTTTGTCCACGAATCATATTTGAGTGCCATTCTTCTCATGAAAGCTCACTTTTCAGACCTTGAGAGCCCTTCTCTCTTCAGCTAGACTCTACGCACTTATCTACCCAAGTCCAAGCTGTGCCAGATTATCTAATATATTTTTTTTCTTGTCTGAACTTTACGCAGCTAAGCTTGAAATATCGGCAGGTGGTGCTTTCAAGGTGTGTGGCCATTGAAACTATTTTCAAATTAGACACTCTCCTATGTCTGCGGCAAGCACTGAATGGGGTGCTCCCCTAACGCCATGGATGATTGAGGCGGTTCAATCCCTTGGATTTAATAGAATGACGCCTGTGCAAGCATCTGCAATTCCTCTTTTATCTTCTAACAAGGATGTCGTTGTTGAGGCTGTTACAGGATCAGGTAAAACTTTGGCCTTCATTCTTCCGATATTAATTCGTCTTGGTAAACTCGATCCACTAAGAATGGGGCAGACAAACGTCATTGTTGTCTCTCCAACAAGAGAACTGGCCCATCAAACGTTCGGAGTGCTTCGAAGCATCATCGATCTGGCCCCAAACCCGAAGTTTTATAAAACACAGCTAGTGACAGGTGGCTCCACTTCCACGGTCGTGGCAGATATCAAAAATTTTCTCAGCATACGACCACATGTCGTCGTTGCCACGCCTGGAAGACTTCTTGAGCTGCTGAAGGCCCAACATGTGAAAACGAATGCGCTTGATTTATTGGTGCTTGATGAGGCTGATCGCCTTCTTGACTTGGGAGTTGATCAGACCATTAACAAGATTCTTTCGCTGATGCCGAAGCAAAAGCGAGTGGGTCTATTCTCGGCAACAATGGAGGCAGATATCATCAAAGACATTATTAGGGTAGGCATGCGCAACCCAGTCAAAGTGAGCGTTCGTGAATTGGGCGCATCAACGCTGCCTGACAAGCTCAGTATTGAAAGCATTATATGCGACAACGCTCAGGACAAATTTGCAAGGTCATTATCCCTCTTAAAGACGATGTCTTATCGAAAAGCCATCGTATATATTCCCACATGTACGGCAGTTACATACTGGTACCAAGTTTTCAAGCTTTTTTTGCCGAGCGAAGACTTCGAGGTCCACTCGCTTCATGGCAAGTTGCAGCAGGCGCCTCGTCTTAAGACCCTTCAAAAGTTTAGAGACACCGACGACAAGACAGTTCTACTGACGACCGACGTTGCTGCTCGTGGCCTAGATATTCCTGAAGTTGACCTCGTCATTCAAATGGATCCTCCAGTGGATCCCAACATGTTTGTGCATCGTGCCGGACGCACGGGACGTGCGGGTAACCGTGGACTGTGCGTCGTCATGTTGTGTCAAGGTCTCGAAGAGGCGTATGTCGACTTTATGTCCGTTAGAAAGGTCCCAATTACAGCTATGGAACCTCCGTCAGAGCCTATTAGCAGATATTTACCCACATTGCGTGAGTGGGTAATTGATGATAGAGCTAGGCATGATCTCGCTGTCCGTTCCTTCTTGTCATTCATCCGTTACTACTCCAAGCACACTGCAACTTCTATCTTCCGAACCAATGCTCTAGATTTAAGTGAGGTTGCCGCCGCCTTCGGCGTGGTTAGACTGCCGCGGATGCCGGAACTAAAGGAAAAGGAAGTCCCCAATAGCGGATGGCTGATTGAGCCTTTTGACATGGAAAAATGGTCGTATGCGGATCCTCAACAAGAGCGTGCCCGACTAGAAAAGCTCACCCAAATTCGTCCTAAAGAATCAGATGACGCTCGTGAGGCCAGGCTAAAGGCTAAGCAACGTAATTCCGTGGCTTGGTCGGCGAAGCTTGAACGCAAATCGACTGCACAGGAAAGGAGAGACAAGAGACAGAGACGGGCTATAGCTGTGAAGGAAAATAACAAGACTTCACAGGACAGTGACAGTGATGCTGAAGAAGATTGGAAAGACCTCGTACAGCAACGCAAACGTAGTAAATTACAACCTTCAGCAATGTCGTTCGAATTTAATGCATAGAGAACTAGCTATTTATTAATTCCATATTTTCTTCAAATGTCTCTGTGGTCTGGGGTCCACCTTTATACAACAAGACGCTAAACATGGGCGTGTATTGGGCAATGACCAATTTGGTAGCTTCTTGAGCTACGAGGCCTCCGACAAGTGCAGCAATGACTGGTAGCTCCCTGCCATGGGAGGCGATCAGTTCCTTGTAAAAAGCTCCAAATGTATGTGTAGACTCTTGAGAACCATAAAAAATATAATCAACGGCCGCCTCAAACTCCAATATCTCATTATCTGGCTTATTTGAGCCAGAAGTTCGTGGGACTACTGCCTGAATAAATCTCGCATTCCTGCAGAATTTCCGAACGAGCTCTATCGGTACGAGCTCTGATGCCAACGCTTGGACTTGCTCAGCGTCAGCATCCGCCTTTGATGCATAAATTTGTCTTACTTTCAGGTATTCTTCTGTCTCCGATGTCATGTCGGGAATAATCCCTGATACAGGTAGTACTCCATTCTGGTCAACAAACCTCCTTAGGGCGGCAACTAGTATCCAAAAAATGCTCGCAGGTTCACTCGAGTCAGCTTGTGATCGACTCTCTTGATATGCAAACAGCTTCAAAATCCCTTCGGGGATGGGCTCTCTCCAAACTCTCCAGGAGTTTTTCAATGCCTCGTCAAAGTTCGTCTCTAGTGATGATCTTGCTAATGCTCTGAGCCTTCGCTTGAAATCATCTCTGACGCTGCGCGAGCTTGACATGTACTTCTCAGGGCTGCCGGTGTAGGCTTGCAGAGCTTTAGCAAGAACGACAGGGAACGGAACGTGTGCATGCTCGAAATCATCAAGTGCGCTTAAATCCACGGAGTCCACTAATTTGCGGTATTCTGGCCAGAGGTGATCAAAGCGTAGGTCTACCGCCGCAGCGGGTTCAGGGTGCGGCTCAATAACGCAGACCTCTTTCGCCAAGAGACGAATCTTCCCGTTGAATCCTAAAGACTCGAATTGTAACACAGGTATGTCTAATGCCTGCAGCTGGTCTAAGCACCCGGGAAACTTTCTCAATGCCCGGTCACTGCAGAGTGCCACCGAGTATGTGGAATCACTTGCAGATTTCAACGCCAAGGCCTCAGAGAAGTCAGAAAATGTAAATATCTCAACATCAGGATTTAGTTCTCGAAGGAGAATTGCCACCTCCTGTGCAATGTTTTTACCAAGAGACTGCGGAGTAAGAAAGAAATTACCCTTTATATCAGGCTCATTTACTTGATCTGGTGAAACAATCACGACGTTCCCGATACCAGCCAGCACAAGGTCTTTTAATGCTTCTGTACACGTCAAAGAAGCACCGACAACAAGTATCGATGACGATTGAAGGCGTTGTTGGCCATCTTTTGACCATATACGCACTTGGCGATCATATTTGTCCATGTGAGGTGAGGACTCAATTGCGGAAAAGGGTGTGCCCAATGTATGAAATGACTATTCACTAGTGCAAGAATACAAAAATACACCGCCAAACAATTGCGTAGCCCTGCGAATATCACGACTCTTGGATCAACCGCGCCAACGTTGAGTATGCGTCGCGAGGACAGTGTGATTAGTGAGATATCAAGTGAACATAGCCCAGAGGAACAATCAAGTACAGGGTCAGTCGATCGTGTGAGAGTGGGTTTTGGTAATTGATTCTTGAACATCACAGCTGTTTCACTCTATTGCTGTATATAGGGCGGCCGGGCCGTCGCGCGAGTTGAAGGTGAAGAGAGAAAGCGAGAGAGAGCACAATCACGTGATTATACAGAAACCAGCTGAGGAGAAGGTGATTCTTTCACGATAACTCCGCAAAGTGTTTCAATTACAAGACCTGCCAATGCCCATGATGAAGAGATTTGTATCTTTCCCGGACTGCCCTACTACAAAGTGGAACGATTGGGCGTGATCATGATCATTATCACCATCGAAATGTAGTCCCCAGCTCCGGCCTGCTTACAAGTTTCCTGCTTAAACGCATGAGCTTGCCCGCGTAACAACTGCCTTCTGCAACGGCTCAAGGCAAGCGCCTGATGATCTATTTAACAAGCCGTTCACACTGCAATCGTAATATTGGATGCTCAGATTAGGCTCATCGATCACGTACAGGTATGCCAATAACTCTCATGCATTGCCCAAATTGATCAGATGTCGATTTTACACTAATTTGCAGAGCGCGGATGCCATAAAACCGAAACTATTGGCACGAGAATACCAATTGGATTGTGTAACTGCTATATTGCAAGCCTTTGATGGGCGAAAACGTGCGGCCGTCTCCCTCCCCACTGGAAGTGGAAAAACTGTCATTTTTTCTATGTTGATACCGCATGTTAAACCAGTCGACGATCGTCCAGATGCTGGCAAGACGTTGATTATTGTACCGAGGAGAGAAATTGCTAAACAGGCTGTCCAGAAAATACAGGACTTAAATCCAGGGCTACGAGTAGGCCTCGAGATGGCCACGAGCCGCTATGATCCCGATGAGCACGATGTGTGCGTCGCCACATATCAAAGTTTAGCTAGAGCTGGTCGCCTGAATGCGTTCGATCCAGAGCAGTTCAAACTTATTGTGGTTGACGAGGCTCATAAATCAGCGGCCGACTCGATAATGCACATATTGGCTCACTTTGACGTCCTCACCAAGCAGCCTAAAATCAATCTCGTTGGGTTCTCCGCGACGCTCTGGAGGAATGACGACCGCCAACTGAACAATATATTCGATGATGTTGTATTCCACAGAGGCGTCAATGAGATGATTGACGAAGGTCACCTCTCTAAAGCACTTCTGACGAACATTACAGGAGCGTTTGACCTGCAAAACTTGAGTGTAGAGGAGCGGAGGAGAGGAAGAACTCAAGTACTGAGGCATAAAGAGGGATTAGAATTAATCGTACGCATATGGAAGGAGACCTGGCCTACTTATAAGTCGACTTTGGTCTTTGCTCTGGACTTGAATCATGTTGCCGATATTGTCAGCGCGTTCCGTCGCGAGGGTATCGATGCTCGAAGTGTGGACTCCCTCATGCATGGGAAGCATAGAGAAGAAGTCATTCAGGGGTTTGCGAGTGGCGAATTTCCGGTGCTTGTAAACTACTCTATCCTTAGCGAGGGCACAGATATTCCAAGGATAGATCAGATTATTCTCGCTCGATCGCTCCAATCAGAGCTTCTTGCACTCCAAATGGTGGGCCGTGGACTTCGAAAATTTCCTGGTAAGGAACATTGTAACATTGTTCAGTTTGCAGAGATGTCTCGTTACGACGGCTCGTTCGATATGGCCAGTCTTCTCGAGAATTTTGCTGATGACCTTACGATATTGGAGAAAAGTGGCAGCCTTAAGGCCCAAGAAATCACATCAGAACGGGCGGCTCTAAATGACCCTAGGCCTGATATTTCCAATGTTTCTGTCACGGCCGAGACTCTACAGGTGGAGCAAATCTTTTTCACCCCTGAGCAAATGTTCACATCGGAATATAGTCCTCTTACGCCTCACCATAGCCCTTGGGGTTGGATCGAGGCCAACAAGCAGTACTACCTCTTCCCAGCTACTAATATGGGTCAAAGCTTAGGGTATCTACGCATCGGGTATGGAGCCCCTAAGAGCAAAAGCAGGAACGCACACGATGGTGATAGTAAAGCTAAGTGCTGGATCCTGAATTTTGTGAGGCCAATTCCTGGCGCGCGGCATCCGCGCAGTGATGTAAAGTTCTCCTCTCCTGATCTAAGTCAGGTGATCAAGCATGCAGAGAAACTGGCGAAGACCTCATGGCCCTACAGCGTTCACTCAAGTTTGCATCGTCACAGTGAATGGAGGTCTAAACCGGCCACAAAAGGACAGTTGGACATAATCCGCAACCGCGCCAAGGGAGTTGAACAGCTTGACGAGGCGCTAGCTGAATTGAGCAGGGGAGACGCATCCTCGCTCATTAGCTTAAAGTTTATCGGCTTTCAAATTAAACCTCAACTGGTTTCTAATGTCATAGCTCAAGCGCGCCGAAACTGTAATAAAAGTGTATAGAGAAATTAGCATTATTTATATAATTTTACTGAAGCGATACGCTCGCTTAAACGGTCAAGGCGATTGTAAATAGGACTCTGGTGCTGCTGCCATTATCGTTAACTAACCTACATCCTCCAAATGATCCACGACGAATTCTCGGATTCCGGTGGCTCCGATTCATCAGACTCAATCATTGAGACGCCTGTGATGAGTAGACGCCAATCGGTTTCATTCGGACAGGAGCCCACAGGAAGCTCCTCCGGTCACCATGCACACAGCAGAGGCAACACACGGGACGCTAACAAGCGGTTTTCAATCGGTAGCAACAAGGCCAGGGATCTTAGCCGCGTCTCATGGGGCCAAGCGGTACAATTTACAGCCCCCGTTATCGGAGAAAGCCAGGAGAGAAGCGAGAGCTTCCGGCAGCATCGACGCGAGTGGAGTCGGGTGACGAACCACCTCAGCAGGCCAAGTTCTGTTACAAGAAAGCGTCGATTCAGTACTATGTACGGGTTTCAAACAAATATGAACAATGAGGATAACAGCGATCCTTTCAAAGACCCTCCAGGGGCCATAGATGGTTCGAATCATGGGCCCGACTCTTCACGAAATCGGTACCACAAACCAAACATGACAGACATTGTACCGGACATACCTAGCACTGCAGATAATTGTGAAATTGGAGAGGAGCCAGGAATAGATATGGAGACAACCATGGTAGATCTTCCGGATGCGGTTGGTTCACAAGTCATGGTGATTGACTTTTCACCAGAGTGTCTCAAAGTGGCTAGACAAGACATTGCAATAGGAAACAAGGATACAGGACTCGAACAGCTACTACTAGAACGCCCAGCTTGGTCAAATGTTAGATGGATTGTGGTAAATGGGCTATCTTGGGAGGCTATCGGCCCAATTGCCAATTTTTATGATCTTCACGCTCTTGCCCTTGAGGACATGTTAGAGATTCCGCAAAGGACAAAAGTGGAAACATTCTCAGAGCAAGTCTTTTGCTGTTTTCCGCTACATATTCTCGCCCAATCAGAGAACTCACTCTCGCGGATCCAAAAACTAGTGCGTCGAACGGTCCGAGGTGCCTATTACGGGACTCAGAGCCTATTCCGCTCTAAGAATAAGGATACCAGTAAGGGTGATCCGTCTCAGAGCGAACAGAGAGATGCGGAAAAGTTTAGAAGCAGGCGGCAATGGTTCCGGCGGCGCTCGAATAGGAGTAGATTAGATGCTGAGAACACCGCTGGAATGAGGGAACACGGTCGAAGTATATCTTCTCATCCATCAACAGCCTCCACACAGTCTACCCTTAATGATAAAGGGCCCGACCTACTCAAGCAAGACGAGTTTCCCACCACTGAATCAACATTTACATTGCCTCATTATTCAAAAGACAACTCGGACCTCGCAGATTATGGGGAGTGCACAGCGAGTGTAAATCCAGAGGTTGCCAAAAGCATAGCAGCTCTGCCATTGCGATCGATCTATCAATGGAACCGTGGAAACGACAGTCTGGAGGCTATGGGCAGGCTTAACCATAATGTTGCAGTGGACGGCTTTGGTGAAAGCAGATATGTGAGTATTGAACAAGTATCACTGTTTCTAATGGAGGGAACTGTTGTCACCTTTTTTGAAAAGTCGGCTCCGGCGATCATTCGACCAATTATAAAACGCCTCGAGAGTCGATCGACACTATTAAGAGTTACCAGTGATCCTGCGGTGCTAGTCCAAGCTGTGATTGATGCAAGCGTAGATATGATAGAGCCGGTCAGTGTAGAATACCGTTCTCGCTTGGCAGCTCTGCAGCTGTCAGCTCTTAAGCGACCGACCCTTACTTTGACCAGAAAATTGAGCACACTGCTTCGAGATCTTGACCTTCTCCGTTCGACCGTGAGCTCTCTTGTGAAGCTCACAAACACATTGGGGTCCAAGTCGCTTGGGGGAAGCCGCAGTCGTACTGGAAATTTGTCTAGGAGCAACTCGGACATTTCGGACTCCGATTTGAAGGATAATGGGTCCCTGAAATACCGCCAGACGCTCGTATTGAGCCAAGCTATCTCAGATGTTGCAGCAATTTACTTTGGGGATGCCGCTGATCACGCGCTTCAGTATGCTGGTGATCTGCGAACGATGCGTAACCATGCTAAGACGCTCCTGATGTCAATCCAAAATGAAATGTCTATCCGGGGTGGTGACGCTATCATGATGCTATCACTGGTTGCAGTCATCTTTCTGCCATTATCCTTCCTGACTGGTTACTTTGGTATGAACTTCACTAATTTCAAGATGCTAAATAACGACGTGAGCTATTACTGGACAATCGCGGGACCGTCGGCTGGCGGCCTTCTGTTACTCCTTTTGTGGCCGTGGTTGATGGATGGGTTTAGAGCGGTGCGAATCTGGCTCAAGGCGCAACTCTCTTGAAAATAGGTAGCAGGAGCAGTCACACTGAGTAGGAATCAAAACACATATAATAAATTAGCGGGCCTCAACAAGCACTGTTGAATTTTTCAAGTTTGCATCTTGTATCGACTTTCCGAGCTCTGCAACAAGGTCACGTCGTTCAGAGGTTAGAGACAATGGGATACCCTGAAGCTCTGGGTTTGCGTGTTTTACATACGCATACACGTCGGCAACAGGGTCGGTGAGATTAAAGCGTCGCACAACGCGGCGGCCGTCACCGAACCTTAATTGAATACGAGTTGTGTCAGGGCCTGTGGCGGGCTCCTGTATATCTTTAGCGGCAATGGCAGAAGTAGGATCTTGTTCAAGTCCTTCTTGAGCTTCGGCGCTGACGTTTTCAGTCTGGGCAGCCACTGCCGGCTCAGATGACGTAGTGGAAGTTTTTGTGGTTTCCCCGAGGCTTTCCTCATGGAGTAGCGATGGTGCCTCCTCCGCCGCCGGGGAATCAAGCACGCGAGGCTGGCCGAACGAAGCAACAAATTGAGTGATGTCGTTGAGGAAGTCGTTTTCGTCAGGAACCTTAGTCCACGCTCGTTGCTGCTCTCCAGTCCATGGATCAACAATGGCAATATGAGGGAACTCCTCGAACGGGTAGAGCACGCGGTAGTCCTCACCATCGGGACTGTCTTCATCGTACTGAAGAAACAGGAAGTTTTCACGAATCACATCCTTGACCATCTCGTTGCGCCACAGGTCTCTATTTAGGCGTTGGCAAGAAAACTCAGCCGGGTCTTGAATGTTGACCATAATCCACTTATTCTCTATTTGGGCCTCTTCTTTTGCGTCATCGAGCATGATATCCCGAATTATATCAAAGGGCGGTCTGAACAATTCAGCCAAACGTTGTTCATGCGGGGTAAGACCCTCGCCAACATCGGTATCCCGGGATTGATTGAATATTCCGCGAGGTCTACGCGCAGCATGATGGGCACGACGACTCTCTCGGATCATCTCATTGGTATATTGCGCTTCCGCGTCCATAATCTGATCAGTTGTACCCTCAATGCGCTCTCTGACGTCGCTGGGAGCTTCGAGAGCGTCACTTTGGGCTGAGGCAGATACGCCGCCCGTGGCAAAGAATAGTTCCACGGCTTGCTCCAGATTACCATCTGTTGCAGATAGGTACTGCTGCGCAGTGGGGACTTCCGCCGAAGTCACCGCACAGAACTGAGCCAGAGTATCAGAGTCCATCTCGAATTTTCAAACCGACCTCAATTTTCCTTGGATGGTGCCAGTATCACGCGCCACACCTCGCTGCAGTGACGGTCGGTAGGGTTGTTCGGGGTTCAGGTGTCTCGTGATCCAGACAGTGTACTTCCTTGCGTTTCTCTCTCAGCTTCAAATATATATCAGCATATATATATCCAGGGGTTTGCGCACTACTTAAAATTCCATCGTTAGATTCTCCCAAGCTTGAAGGGATCTCATCGTTGGCCCTTGCCCTCGCGACATCGCATGGAAGGAAATTTTGATTGATTGTATCGTGAATTTTTGGATATTTCCGAGCAGCGGAGGGGGGTCGGGCATTGAGAGACCATGAGCTCGCTGGGGGACTCTGAATGGCAGTCCAAATATGTCCAAAGGTTTGGCAGCCATTACACGAGCCCCAGGGAAGCCCTTGAAGCCTTTGACCGCGTAGAGCACGCTGCCTTGATTTCAGGCAGACCCGACATCGCTGCTGCATTGAGCACTCGCGTGACCCCGTATCTTTGTGAGAAATACGCTACTGTACTCATGGCATTGCGCGAACTGCGTTCACCCGGGTGGCTCGATGCGGAACTCCCAAAGTTTGGCGGTGGACCGGACTCACCGACTTCAATGGAGCTGGAATTGCAGCAGATTGAGACAGACCAGTGGGACACATCAAATCCTGAGATGTCATTGCCGTACCCAGAAAGTGATGAAAGCTCCTTGGCCGAATCAATCGTCGAACCAGTTAGTTCAGGGAAGCAGTCCCGCGCGCAGTTTGCACGCGTCGTTAGTGCAGAACCACAAATTGATAACTTCGACCCTCTGGAAATTCCAGCTTCGGATGCAAATGTTCCAGTGGGTAATGCAGAATTGCTTCGCGAGGCCAAGTTAGCGATGCTAGGATGGTCGACGCTCCCTTTGAAGCGTAGCAGTGCTCTTTCAGAAGCATGCTTCAAGTCAGTAATGGCTGATATCCTATCAATTGCCTCAACCATGGAGCAGTGTCGATCCCGGAAAGACCTCGGGTCAAAAGCGGCAATACGCGATGCTGAACGGGCCATTAACGCGGAGCACCCGCGTACACCCCTGGAGTGTTTGGTTGCCTACAGATCAATCTCTTTAAGAGCATTTCGGGTCGACAATACGTTCCACAAGCTCAGTTCATGGCTAATCGGGATCAATCTCTGGGTCAATGGCAATGTTTCTCCTATGGTTGTGCTTGAGAAGACCAGCGTGCCGCTTTCACAGTCTTGGAAGCACCGATTTCAAATTGTTGACCATCTTCCTTCTGACCTACACCATAACAACCTCTTGGCTGCTGGTTTAAATGCGTGGTTTGCGCGTCACTTTGGCCTTGAACTCCCTGAGGGCCCTGAGATTGTTTTTGAAAGCCGGTGGCAGTACCACCAGGCCATTGCGCGAAGGCTGGTGCTAAACCGACAATGTCTCATGACTAGGTCAACTCGGGACCAGCTCTCCTCCACATGGGACCAACTAGCGGGTGTTTTCCTTGCTCAGGACCCGGCTATTCTCGATGCATTGTACAACAAACGCATCTCCGGCTACCCTGCGATCCCAGCGAGCATTGACCAAGTTTTCATGAACGTCTTCTCTATTGATGAGTTGCATTCGCTCTGGGACCGGGTTGTTGATGGCTTTGGCCATGATATTCGTATCTGGCTCGATCTCCAGGAGATTTCGCGCCATGTCGCACAAGCGCTGAGGACGAAAAAAGATCTATCGCGATTGGATATTTGCAACGAATAAGATAGGTTAGTATATAAATATGTAGGCGCTGAAATGGATTCAGAGCTGCAGCTACGATTGCTTTTGGCATTTATTTTTGCTGTTGCCGCTGCTGTTGTTGCTGCTGTTGTTGCTGCTGTTGCTGCTGCTGGAACTGGTATGCAGCCATATTGTCTTGGCTGGCATACTGGAAAGGGGGCATTGACGGCATAAACTGCGGGTACATCTGTGGCACCATGGAGGCATCGAAGCCCCAGGGCACAGGGATTGGTTGTTGCCCGAACATGTATGAAGCATAAAGCTGCTGCTGGCCCTTTTGAGCTTGGTTCTGAGCCTGTGCTTGGGCAAGCTGTGCAGCCTGAGCCTGAGCCTGAGCTGCTTGCGCCTGAGCCTTTGCCTGTGCTTGTGCATGGGCTTGCGCCTGTGCTTGTGCTTGAGCCTGAGCTTGCGCTTGCGCTTGAGCCTGAGCCTGGGCTTGAGCTTGCGCCTGTGCCTGAGCCTGTGCCTGAGCTTGGGCTTGAGCTTGCGCTTGCGCTTGAGCCTGAGCATGAGCGGCCTGAGCCTGGGCCTGAGCCTGTGCTTGAGCCTGGGCCTGAGCTTGGGCTTGCGCGGCCTGCATTTGAGCGAAGTTCTCTGGCTTACCATTAGGCTGCTGTGGGAAGCCCACAAGCTGCATCATACCCATAGGGAAGTTTTGGCCATCGTACGGGAACGATTGGCCTGGTTGAGGGTACATAGGGTGATACATCGCCTGAGGAGAGTAGTTCATGCCTGGGACCATTGAAGGCGTGAGCGCTTGTGGGTAGCCCGGGTATCCTGGGAAGGCAGAGAACGCTGGCGGTGACTGCTGGGCAGATATCTGTGCAGGTGACATACCCGGCTGTGGCTGTTGTTGTGGCTGCTGCTGCTGCTGTCGTCCGTGCTGCTGTGTTGTCGAAGGCGGCCTCATAGGTTCTGAAGAATGTTGCGACCGTTGGCTTGCTCTTGATTGGGTCATGGGACGAGGAGACGGCGGCACCTGGGGGAAAGGCGATTTGGTATGACTGCGTTGGCCAGGGTGCGCTGAGTTTGCCGACTGGCCCGATTGGCCCGATTGGGGGCTCCGAAGTACTGCTTGAGACATTTGTGGAGTCTGTACAAGGGCAGTCTGAGGCTGGGGAGCTTGTCGGTATGCAGGCGGCGTTGGCACGTCTGTAGGCTCTTGCTTTGCCACGGGCTTTTGTTCCTGGAGCCGTGGGCTTTGCGACGTTCTATCGGGGCCAGCTGCTGGCTGTATTGGTTGTGGTTGTATTTGTGAAGGTGTAGGCAGTGGTTGTTTAGCCTGTGTGTGGAGTCGTGCCGCGGCATCTTGTGCTGACGATGAAACCTCCGGCAGGGGGGCCGCACTTGCTGCCGACGCGAGCAGATACATTAGCGACTGATTTTGCGCAGGATGCAATTCTTGAGATTGTGACTTGACAGGGGCGACACGACTTGGGGGTTCCACAAGTGTGTAGAGGGGCTCGACAGCGGACTCGAGCATACTGTCTGCATCTGAATCGCCAGCCTCAGCTGCAGCCTGAACAGCGATCTTGCGGCGTTGAAGCGCGATCATGTCGGCACCTGTGCCGCGTTTGTCGTAAGTTGAGAACGACGCTGTGCGAGGATCGCGGGCCACATCAAGGTTTGAACTTATCCAGTCCATTATAGGGAGATCAGTTGATTCGGCGCCGGGTCCTTTGAGTCTATACTCGCGGATTAAAGCATTCATCTTGCGGGTTCTGCGCTCGATAAGCTTGGCGCGGAGGTCTTGGCGTTTTCGGTAAAAATCACGCCAAACGATGGCGGCAGTACCAACGGCGGACTTGTGAATGGCAGCTTTTTGGTAGTCGAACATTTTCTCGATTCTCTTAACGGGAGGTCCTGCTTGTGATGCCGAAGCAGCTTCCTCGATATCTTTGAGGAACTGTGGAGGTTCCACTCCTGGTCTTTGCGCGTGATCCATTTCTGCGAGCACTTGGACCACACGGCGCTCGAGCATTTTAGCGATACGAGCGGCAAGCTTTGAATAGGCACCTCCCAGAACGGCCTGGCGAGAGCGAATTTGGGCCTCATCAGCGAGAATTCGTTCTCGGTCGACACCACCGGTACCTAATGCCGGCGTTGAACTTGGGCGCACGGAGCCTGGATTGGCAGTGGCAATAGGATTAGCAACCGCACTAGTAACTGAACTAGTGATGGAGCTGGTGACAGGACTGGAAGCAGGGGGTGCAGAGCCAGTGTTTGAACTAACGTTAGAGCTTGCGACAGGACTGGCGGTGGAATTATCGGCGACAGAATTATCGACGGAAACGGGGACAGAAGTTGCCGCAGGATTAGCGACTGGACTAGCGACTGGACTAGCGGCTGAATTGGCGACAGGGCTCGCAACGGGACTGACGACGGAATTTGCCCTGGAATTTGGCTTAGAATTAATAGCGGAATTAGAGACAACTTCCGCGGGTTTGTTCTTCGGTGCACTTGGCACACTTTGTAGTGCACTTGGGCCATATATTGGAGTTCTTTTCGGTGCAAATGCAGCCAAAACAGTTGGCTCAAGCCTATGCTGAGGGTCTAGCACTGAATGGGGTGCTGGCGGGGCGGTTGGTTGCTCTGTGAGCCCCGAATGACTATTTTCATTTGAAGATTTACGGGGCGGCAAGTCAACAGTCGAGGACGTATCCACGCCATTTTCTGCGGATCTCAGCATCTGGGGGCCTCCCTGAGCCAGGGGACTGGTCGTGTGGTCCCTTCGAGATGGAGGTTGTGGTTGTGTGGAGATACCCTGGGCAGCAGCTCCGGCGGTAGTCGCAGAGTCAGCTGAGGAAGCAGAGGAAGCAGAGGAAGCAGTAGCAGTGCTTAAGCGGTTAGATGATGTATCACCAGGCACAGGAGGAGTTGAACCTGAGCTTGAGCTGATGGCATCATTTTCAACAGCAGTTTCAGTCCCACGGATGATGGTCCCACTTGGAGGTGTAGGTAAGGGAGAATCTGGCCCCGCAGTTTCAGGTGCAGAATCTGTTTCAATTTTGTTGTTAGTTTGGTAGTTTTGATTTTTTTCATGTTCATTCTGGTCGTTGTCGTTGTCGTAGTCTTGTTTCATAACATTGGTATCTGTTCCTTCTTCAGTTTTGGTAGTGGTGTTAGTGTGGTTGCCATTAGAAGAGCTATTGGTGGACGAGGTAGTATTGGTGCCATTGGCATTGGGATTATCATTGTTCCCTGTGGTGTTCTCAGCAGAAGCTATGCTACTGGTGTCATGCTCTTCTTGATCTTGGCCACCCACGCCATTATTATTACTAGTGCTCCCAGATGTGACTACGGCAGGACTCCCATCTGCACTGGCATTAGCACTGGCATTAGCACTGGCATTAGCACTGACATTAGCACTGACATTGGCACGGGAACTGGCATGGGCATTGACAGTAGCAGGAGCAGCAGCAGTAACACTAGGCACTGGCGCTAGTGGGTGGTGACCAACGTCATGGTCAGGGTAGTGATCAGCCCCCCCAAATGGGCGACTCGGCTTGACGGGGTCACCTCGCGTTGCCGTAGAGCCTTCCATATTTAAACCAGCAGATGTAACCATACCAAAACTTGTGGTTGTTCACTAGGAAGAGCAAAATAGATTTGTTGCCAAAATCCCGGACAAGCAATAACTACGGTAATGGGATTGGTTATGCCCGATGACGGGCCAGGCAAGAAAAAAACGAAAAAAAGTATCAACCAGCCGGGGATTTAACCAGCTAGAAAAAACTTTATTAGTGGAACCGGTTCGTGACGAGCTCGCGAACACACGCAACGATTTAGCCGCTCTCTGTTTGTTGCGGAATCACCGACCTGGCCTGGATCAGCTGCAAGATAACAGACTAGAAAGAAAAGCTGCGGTGGTGGTTGTGCAACTTTGGCTCACCTAAGTCGGTCCAGTTACCACCGTTCGTGCATAGATTCTCTTCCCCCATGCAGGGCCTCCACCACCACTACGCTCTCCTACAAGCCCAGCCCAGCCCAGCACTGTAATCTGCTCATCATCATGGTCATTACACCACACACCACACCACCACCATTTATTTGTTCTTTGTCTTTGTTTTTGTTGTGTATGATTTGTATCACCATGCCTCTTTTGATCCATGTCACGTGTGATTAACAGAACAGAAATACAAGAAGCTGGCCGTAGCCAAGCTTTTCATTGCGTGCTTAGTATGCGGGCATTCTTTTTCTCTTATTTTCTATCTTTTTTTTTTTAATTTTGTTTTTGATATTTGATGATGATTTGTTTTTGTTTTATTTTGTTTGCACTTCAAATCGCTTGTTCGTCGAATTGCCTGGTTTTTGGTTTCGAACGGCCCCGGCTCTGGTCCCACGTTGACCCGCCCGTCCTCGTAACCCTGAGGTCAGGGTTCTTGGCAGCTCCAAGTTGAACATTGTAAAATATATTTAGTAGTTGACGCTAACTATTAAAAATTTCTACCCAGCTATCTATTGGGTACTCATCTGGGTGCACCACCCAAATCTTTGCCCGTAATTATCCCCGGCCCGGAGCCCATCTCTCTATTGTGTGGCGGCTGTTCTTCTCGTCAACAGGCAGGGCAAATCCTTCACTTTGCAAATGGTGCAAACCCTATCCCGTGCCCTGGTGGTTACTAATTTTAGCCTTACAAGGCCAATGTAGAACGGCCCTGGAGCTAACTGAGATGTGAAAATTGGTACACAACCAAGAAACATTGTGAAGTTTTCTAGGTGGTGCACCCCAAACCTAGTGGGCCAGCATTTTTTCAGTGGTGGCAACCCAACTGAATGGGGTCAGGTTATCCTCGTCACGAGACTACCACCCTCTTCCCTTCCCCCTCGCCTGCGTTTTGCTTCCGCACATGTGACCTTTAACTGTAATGGCTGCATACCTTCAAAGGCGTGACATACACAGTCATCTCCATCCCTTCCTCGCCCCGCCATACAATTCGTACATTTGTGTACTGTACACATGAAGGCCCCCCCGCCGTTGTCATTCAAGCAAGCCTGGCAAACCAAACAAGCCTAGCAAGCTTACGTTGAAAACTGGAGATAGAGAGGTGGATAAGCTTTAGAGGACACTACAAAAAAGCTCTGATTTTGTTGGTTCATTTATATTTTTGTTTTCTTTTTGCGTTTTATAAATATTTAGTGGAGCGCTACTAAACACATAGATAGTAGCAATATCGACCAACAAAGATAACATGCCCATTAGAAAAGCCGCTGCCAAAAAAGCACAATCAGCAGCAGCAGCACAATCAGCAAAACTAAGCTCAACACGCACATCCGCCACTGCCTAAATCCATCAGCCCCTTTCCACACCTCGCTTCAGCGTGTTGTCCTAGAGATGCGACTCCTGCTGCTTCCCCTAGGCAATGGCCGTGCACTCGTTCATTGTCAAAGGCTCCTGAGTCCCCGGGTACGCGCCACGCCAAGGATTGATGAGAAGGCGGTCACGTGGGTCGCAGACCAGTGGATCAAGTTCCAAGCTTCGGATACGCGATGGAAACAGACAATCTCCAAATACGCGATTAAGATTTTGGATACAATCCCGTTCGAGGAGAATGGTCTCCGCTCCATTCCGCCTCAAAACACCTGGAAACGTCGCCGCGCAAGCGAGAACGGCGGTGGTCATGTTTCACCTGCTCTCGTCAAGGCAGCAGAGCTCGAGCCGATAAACCTCGCATTTCCTCATGACAGCCCAACATTCCCTACAGAAAAGGAAGCACTGGATCGTTTAAGGGAGTTTGCACTCAAAGGCACTAGCTTCCATCAGAAACGTATGCTTATTTGCTTGGTAGGCCTGCCGCTAACCCTGCCATTCGCCTTAATTCCTGTGATTCCAAACTTGCCCGGAATTTATGTCTCGTACAGACTCTACTGCCATTGGAAGGCATGGCAAGGTGCAAAACACTTAAAATGGCTCGTCGAAGGCGACCACATCCACGGTGAACCGCTGCCGTCGCTCGATGTCGCATACAAGGAATTCGGCGACAATATTAGCCAGCCCCTAATCAAAAGACTGGACAACATTTTCGAGGAGCCGCAATTGCATACGGAGCTCGAACATGCAAGCAGACAACTAGAGGCCCAGGCCGCGAAAGAAGCTGCGAAAGAGGCCGAGTCAACTAAAACTTAATAGATTCTGAATAGGTACCTACCAAACTAACCAGACTAAACTTGTGAAACACGATCTAACTTTACTATATTTGAGAGTTGCATACGCGAGGCTCAACTATGATGATGATATTCAGGACCAAACATTACTCACGTGAGAACGAAATTCCCTCCCCTCCTTTCCTCCTGAGAAAATTGGGGAGGAGGGAAACTATGGGCGCACGTGATCTCACTCGTCGGTCCTGTAACGACGAGTTTACCACCACGAAACCCCCTAATTCTTGGTACTTTTCAACATTTTTATAGACTGCAGCCCTATTCAAAACAAAATAAATATAAATTGCTTCATCTTGCGTCCTTATTTTCGTCCTCACTTCAAAGCCAAGCCTGCGTTGACTAAACTTGATAGGAAGGAAACCTGCGGCTGGGGTGTGTGAGCCCTGTACGATATTAGTTTGGAAAAAAACCCCGTCTCGTCTCCACCATTTCAACCACAACAACCCACATAATCCTGGTTTTCTGCATCCGAGCGTTCAATTCTTAGCCCGGAGTTTGCAGTGTGTAGACATTCAAGCTGTGTGCTGCTCTATTTTTGCGTGAGCCTTGAGCCTAATGCGCCTCTGGCTACTCACACTTCGTCTGCTCGCCGGTGTGGCGGCCGGTCCAGATGTGTCAAGCGGGGATGCTCAGCTCGTCGTGGAATCGCGTTCACGGCCATCGCCAGCTCCGGCGAATATGCCGAACGTTCAGATCAATGCTCCTGCTCCGAGCAGGTCGTCACACGGCGTCCTCGCCCCTAGGAACCTCGCAGAATGGCAACTCGCCGACTTTTTACTCGTTAGTACCGTCGATGGCAGCCTTCATGCAAAATCCCGCGAAACAGGTGCGCTGCTATGGTCTTTGAGTGAAACCCCGCTGCTCACCGTCACCCAACACAAGGCAATCTTCGCTAATGGCGAAGATCCAAGTGGACAGCCTGATGATGAAATTGTTTACGAACGAGTGCCCCATCTTTCTGGAGGAGCCTCATGGTTCGCTGATCCCTCACAGGATGGCACTCTTCTTCGATTCGATCCCGACTTTGGACTCGAGCGTATCCCTGCAAGCGTCAAGAGCCTTGTGGAAGGTTCGCCGTTCGGCCTGGTGGACAATATCATGTATACGGGCTCTAAAAAGACTACAATGTACGCTATCAATGCTACTAATGGCGACATTGTCCACATGTTCGGTGCTTCTTTGTCCCGTGGCGCTCCCCCTGGTTGGGTCAGCTCCGATGTATTGTTGATGGGTCGCACAGAATACACCCTCGAAATCCAAGAAAAGGATTCAAGTCATTGGCGCTTGACTGTGGCCACCTGGGTCCCCAACAGCCGAGATCTCGATCTCGATGCGCAATATACTCACCCGCTGGACGGGCTGCATGTGAGCGCTCTCACGAACTCAACGGTGCTGGCCACCGAAGGAAGAGGACTCTCAACGAAGAAATGGATTTCAAGCGTAAGCTCGCTGGCCGTTAAGACATTCGACGTCTTGACCCCTTCTAACCGACCAGGACGAGGGTTTGCAATTGTCTCGCAGCCCCTGCCTCATAGACATGTCGGTAACGGGGATAACTCCGCCGCCTCTATTGGTGATGTTTACATTGACAAGACGCCTGCAGGGGATTTGGTGGCTGTTTCGGGCCCTAGCTTTGATTTGTTGATGGCTAGCAGCGCCATCGCTCCGTGGTGCACCCACGAAGGAGCGTTGCCCAACTCGATTCTGGGCGTGCATCCTTCGTGGTGCCTAGCATCTCAGTTTGGTAGCAATCAGCGCGACCAGCTCCCAAACACGGATGTGGAACCAATCAAGTTGCTGCCAGCAGTCTCTGATGCAACTTCGCATCACCTGCTCGATCCACCGGCGTCAACATCGCCGCCGCTATCCATTCACGTCGGGGCTGATGGTTCCCCGGGTAGCAGACTGCTTCTGCCCTCCGACTCGTGGAAGCAGTTCGCTTTCCGTGTGATTGAGAATATTGTCACAGTGGTTCTTATTATGCTGTTCACATATCTCGCGGCTTACCGGGGCTGGATCCCTGGGCTCGCGGATATTTTGTTATTGATGGCATCGATGCTTGGTGCTTCCAAGCGTGGACCAGTGAGCACAACCGTTACTTCCCCGACCCAAGCTTCAGACGGCTCGGAGGTTACTAGCGACACTATCGTGAGTGACAAGCTTACGCCTTCGCCGCCATCGACCGCGTCTACAAGGCGACAATCCTTGTCAGAAGGCGGTGATGTCGATGAGGCTTTGGAATTAAGTGACCGTGAAGACACGGGAATCAAGAAACGCAAGCGAGGTGTCCGAGGAGGTAAACGTGCCCGAGAGGCCAAGGTCAAGAGCGAAAAGATGCTAGTGCAGCCTCCCACTGCTACGGCCTTGGACAAGGACAAGAACATGATAGGAGGGGTGCTCCAAGTGACAGAAGAAGTTCTCGGCTATGGGAGTCATGGCACTACAGTCATGCGAGGCATGTTTGAAAACCGGGCTGTCGCTGTCAAACGAATGCTACTAAGCTTCTATGATATGGCTTCGCAGGAAGTCACGGTGTTGAGCGAAAGTGACGACCATCCGAATGTTGTGCGCTATTTCTGCAAGCAGGAAACAGATCAGTTTCTGTATATTGCGCTCGAGCTGTGCCCTGGCACGCTCGAAGACCTCATGCGGGGAACGCTTGGACTTCTTGGCAAGCTTAAGGCGAGCCTCGATGCCAAAGACGTCCTTAAACAAATTACGTTGGGATTGCAGCACTTGCACTCTCTCAATATTGTTCACCGTGATATCAAGCCTCAAAACATCTTGGTTGCTCAGCCGCGACACCCTGACTCTGCTAAGCCCGAGCTAAGACTGCTAATCAGCGACTTTGGCTTGTGTCGTCGTTTGGAGATGGATCAATCGAGCTTCCAGCCTACTGCGAGCCCACAAGGAGGGGCCGCGGGCACTGCTGGTTGGGCCGCGCCTGAAATTGGTCGAAACTCTCCCGCGAATAAAGAGCGGCTGACTCGAGCAGTGGATATTTTTTCGCTGGGCTGTGTCTTTTATTATGTTCTGTGCCCTGGTGGCCATCCATTCGGCGATAACAACATGCGCCAGTTCCATATTGAGAAGGGTGAGCACACCCTTGATGGTCTGGATGGCCCTGACGCTGAACTTGCAAAGGATCTGATTGCAAACATGATCAAATCTCGTCCTGAAGAACGGCCAGATACAGTCGCAGTGCTACAGCACCCCTTCTTCTGGACTGATCGCGAGAAGCTGGACTTCCTCGTGAAAGTGAGCGACCGTTTGGAGCACGATAGCCGAGAAGAATACTCTCCCCTCTTGGCCCGGCTCGAAGCATCAGCGCCGCAAACTGTCGGTACAGATTGGCACCAGCGGTTCCCGAAGACATTCGTTGATAACTTGGGCAAGTACCGTCGCTACCATGGAGATCGTATCCTTGATTTATTGCGGGCTCTGCGAAACAAGCTACATCATTACAACGACTTTTCACCTGAATTACAGGCTCTTGTCGGTCCGCTGCCCTCTGGATATCTTCAATTTTTCACATCGCGATTCCCGAACCTACTGCTGGTAGTTTACTACTATGCTCTCAACGAGTTCCGTCACGAGAATGTGTTTGTCGACTTCTTCCCGCCATTGAAGCCAAAGACGAAGTCGAAGAGTGTCTCCAATATCGTGGCCGAAGTTGAAGCTGCTGCGAATACTGCCGACAACATCTTAGCCAAAACATCCTAGAAACTTTTTTATTATTTTTCTTAGCTTTTTTATTTATACTTTCTCGCACTTGTCCCCAGTTTTTTTTTTAATTTGACTGCCAAAAAACTAAATAAAGTAGTAGGCCTCTCTGACCTGCCTGAGTCATCGACGCCTGACACCTGCCGTCACGCTGATAGCCAGCTGTCGTAATACAAGTGCCATATCAAGGCTGGGATATATATATTTTTTTTTCCTGGGGGGTTTGTTTGTTCAACCCTGTGGTTTCACGACACAACATTAGGGCAGCAGAAGACACAGGAATCAGGCGCAATTGATCATTTCCCCTCTTGTTTCTCTGACAATGCCAGCTGTCGGATCGAACCAACAGGTCCTTACCAGAGGGGACAGGAAGCTCGCCAACAAACGTGCTGGACGCGTAGATAGCGTGGTGTACGACCCCAAGTCTCGGGAGGACTACCTTACTGGGTTCCACAAACGCAAGGTAAAACGCAAGGAGGATGCTAAGAAGAGAGCCGAAGAGTTTGCACACAAACAGCACCTTGAAGAGCGTCGAAAGTTACGCCAGGAGCGCACTAAGAGCGTGAACATGGGCATGGAGCGGTTGCAGGAAGCCGAGGCTATTATCGAGGGCCACCTCGCAGGCAGAGGTGACGCTGGTGATGAGCATAATAGTGGTGAAGATGAGGAGGAATTCACAGGATTTAGTGATTCCTCAGGTATCTTAAAACCCCGTCGCACTGCACAGTTCGAAGGAGAAGAGGGCCGGTCAAGCGCCCAGGTGACAATCGAACCTCTGGAGCTGGACCCCTACGTCGACATGAGCAAGGCGGAGGACGTTTTGAATGAGAGCACCCGTAAGGCCAATGAATACGCCAAGTTTGTCCAAGGACTCGAGACCGCGAGACAACCACAAAAGCAGCCAAAGCAGCCAAAGGCCAAGCCACGCAAGAAGAAGTTCCGCTACAAACAGCCAATGTCATAAATAAAAGCTAAAATTTTACCCATTAATGTTCTATGTTGGCATAATCGTAAATTCATGAAGCGTATGTCGGCAGCTCGATGGACTCTGTCGCGTGCTTGCCTTCACTTTCAACTCGTAGGACCACCCAGCCTATTCTTCGTACGAGCTCCAACGCCTCGAGCTCAAATACTCGCACTTCGCTGGGTGAGCGCACCAAGAATGAGAACCGAAGTATAGCGTCGAGGACGGCAGCAGCCGTGTAGCTTCCTTGCGGAAATGCATGCCATCGTCCGTTGTCGAATAGCCGCCAGTCCATGACTATATCCCAGACCAAGCTGTACAGCGCATTTGCAGTGAGTGCGGGACCGATGAACCTGCCCACGGCAGGATTAGCCATCTCCTGGACCCTCAGGGCGTGAGGAAGATTTCCCACGAGATATTTCAATAAATTAAGCAGGTGCTGCTTGTTTTTCGATCTTCGATAGTCCAAAATGCACTGCTTTATACGGATTCCCAGTGGCAATGATGCTGCCACGAGCGTCCAATGTGTTTGGTATGCAGCACGAGCGTCTGCAGTGGGCTCCAATACAGAAACTCCAGACCACACCAGCGTTCCTGCCAGTGCCATATCTACAAGGGGCCCTGAGCAGGATACCAAAGTATCACTCAGGAGAATGTCGCCCAGACGATGGTCAATACTCAGACCACCGACGAGAATCCTGCGAAGAATCTGTCGTATCATAGGGATACTAAGGATCACGCCCAGGAGCACCACAAGGGTACCAAATGCAACAAATCGCGTCTGAATCCCATGGTTTACTTGTAGGGCAAATACTAAAAACCCAGTGGCCCATATTCCAGCCATTGTGTTAGCTATTCGCCAGGTCCCACGCACATCGCCAGGTTTCGGCGGGATCCCGAAGATGGTTCGGATGTCTATACCGTGGGCATCTAAAACTGTACAATCCAAAGAGAAGCCATAGGCCACTAGGACGAGAAGAAAGCCTATTCTGAGCTCTAGCGGGACATCATCCATCATGGTCTTCACCCCTCTGAATAGAGAAGGATCAAACGCGGCTTACTTACACACACCAGTCGCGTGGTAAGATCACATGCAGGGTCAAAACAGCCTAAAATTAACAAAAAAAAAAAAAGTGTAAAAATAAACTTATTTCGACTTGTAGCCGAAAGCATATCTATCGAATGCAAAGGATGGGAACATGCTAAGAATGTTTTCTGGATAAGGTAGCATAGTGGCCTCCCATTCGGCGTACTCCGCCTTGAGCTTGTCAAAAGTATCAGTATGGGCTGCGCGAATATCCGAGCGCTCACGCTCGTCCTTGCTTAAATCGAATAGATATTCACGGCCAGCAATTCTTAAATACTTCCAATCGCCATCACGAACAGCTGCTTGTTCGCTGGCTTTGAATCGCCAAAACAGTTTACGAGGCAGTAAAGGCTCCTTACCAGCCAGCACCTTGATCAGATTTTTGCCGTCGAACTGAGAAGTATCTGTGTCTCCTAGAATTCCCAAGAAAGTAGGCAGGAAGTCTAAGGTCACTGCGACCTGGTCAGACGTCACACCCTGAGGAAGACCATTAGGCCAACTGAAAATCAATGGCACACGAAGACCTCCCTCGAATAGTTCTGATTTTACTCCAATGAATGGCCAGTTGTCTGAATAGCGCTCGCCGCCATTGTCACTGGTGAATACAATCAGAGTGTCTTCGAGCTTGCCTGCAGCCTTGAGGGCATCCACAACTTTCCCAATGTTCTCGTCAAGACTCTTGATCATCTCTCCATAAACACGAATATTTCCCTCTCCTTCAATGATGGAGCCCAGCTTGTCAGAAACTTCCTTATCGTTGGGGCCCTCCCAGGGCCAGTGGGGAGCATTGAAGTGCAAGCTGAGGAAAAATGGATCATCATCAGAGCTCTGAACAACCTTGGAGGCTTCATCTCCGAGAATATCCGTGAGATAGCCCTCTCTTTTGACGTACTTGTCACCATCGACAAGACCATCACCATCCACCTCCTTATCAAGATACATCTTGTGGCTGAAATAGTCTGCGGCACCACCTAGAAATCCAAAGAAGGTATCATAACCATAAGACTTGGGTCCATTGTCTGGCAGCTTGCCCAGATGCCATTTGCCAACCAGGTGCGTCTTGTACCCGTGCTTCTTCAGCTCGCCAGGTAGGGTAGGGGTATCTGTCGACAAAGGGATAAACTCGGTGCGGAGAGGGCGGCCATCTGGGCCCTTGATTGAAATTGAACCCTCGTAGACAAGTGGTTCGTGTAACCCAGCATTAAATCGATACTGATATTTGCCTGTGAGTAGGGCTACTCTCGTGGCTGAGCACACAGCCGAGCTGGCATAGCCTTGAGTCAGGCGTACACCTCTACCAGCTATCGAATCCAGCACTGGCGTCTGGAATTCTTTTCGGCCGTAACAGCTCAGGTCGGCATAGCCCAAATCATCCGCAAGGATGAACACAATATTGGGTTTAGTTTGTCCCATTGATGGGGTGACTTCGGTGTCAAGCCCTCGGTATATATATGTACTGGACTTGCATATGTGCACGTGCGTGCACGCGATCTATACCGATCTCGAGATAACGTTAACGTCCAAATCTATAAGGATCATCATCCTAGCTTAATGTGCACGAGACACCCCATGCATTTGGCACATGTCAACTAGTGCAGCTTTTATGGGCACTCATCAGGCTAACACCAACAGAGGCTATACTATCCTAAACGTTGGCTATCACTAAAGAAAGTTTAACTGAGATGAGCAGTATGATACTGAAAATTTCAAACTGTTTGAGTTAGCACATGTCAGAATTTTCAGTGTGTTTGGATTTTGTCGGATCGTCAAGCCTCTACGGCTTCCGTTTGGGGCGACAAAGGTCATCATTGTACTTACGCTTTGTGACCACCAGCGCTCAAGCTGGCATATCCAACTGTTTCATCACTGCCGGGTGAAGAGAAAGTTGTAGTGTGAAGGGAAAAAAAATTGGAGAGCTGCGTTTTAAACCCTACAATGTGCCATTAAGTAAGGCAGGCGCGAGCCAGGCAAGGTCGACAACATCAAGGTGGACGTTTCAGACAGTAGGAAAGTTGGATTCTACACGTCAGAATAAAAAATAAAATGAGATGAAGAAGCATTTGGACATGCTCTCTGGTCCACAGAGCTGGCAATCGCCATTAGCTGTGATTGCACATATCGATTTAGACGCGTTCTATGCGCAATGCCAAGGCGTCCAACTAGGCATTGATCCTTCTGAGCCGTTGTGCTGCCGTCAATGGCATGCAGTAATAGCAGTGAACTACCCTGCGCGCAAGTTTGGCATCAAACGTGGTATGACCGTCACTGAATGCCGTAAATTGTGCCCAGAAATCAACTTACCGCACGTTGCAACCTTCAAGAAGGGCGAATCAGAATGGAAACTACATGACGAGCCTGAACCTCGCGAGTATAAGGTTAGCCTGGATTTGTTTCGTCGCGAGTCCAGGAGAATCTTTAGAATTTTCAAACAAAACTTTCAAAAGGTAGAGAAGGCTGGAATCGACGAGGGCTTTGTCGACATGGGCCCTGAGGTACTAAAGATTGCCCTCCAGCGTTACCCACAACTAACAAAAGCTGAAAGCAAGCTTCCTGAATGTCCAGTTGAATTTGAGAGCTGGCATGATGTTTTACTATCAATTGGTGCGGAGCTCGTGAAAAAGTGCCGTGAAAAAGTTTACGCTGAGCTCAAGTATACTTGCTCAGCGGGCATTGCCCAGAACAAGCTATTGGCGAAGCTCGGTAGCGGGTTCAATAAGCCACAAAATCAAACCTTGGTGAAGAGCAGCGAAGCTGAGTCGTTCCTTGACAAGTTCAAACTCACAGATATCTGGGGCTGGGGCGGCAAGACTGGAAAGCATGTTCTGACTTCGCTCCAGATCGAGGAAGATGACGAAAAGCAAATCCAACACATACGGAAGTTCGCCAAAGTAGAGCTCTATGCTAAGCTATCAGCAGATGTCGGCTCAACACTATTCGAAGTAGTTCGCGGCACCCACGCAAGTGAAGTGTCAAGCAGGACAATCATCAAATCAATGCTCTCAGTGAAAGATTTTAGCCGACTATGCAACCTTTCAACAAGAGACGAGGTGGGTGCTTGGCTCAAGGTGTTTGTGGCAGATATATCCGGCCGAGTCACCGACCTGGAAGCTGACGAGCATAAAGTGTTCCGGCCACGCACAGTGACAATCAAATTTTACAGTCCCCAGGGGAGCTTCCAGAGTAGACAGACTAGTGTCACGCCAGAAAAAGATCTCAGTGCTCAATTGCTAGCCGTGAGTACGCAGTTAGCAGACCAACATCTGCCCTTGCCATGCCATTATCTTGCAATAGAAATAAGCAACATTGAAGAGATGCCAAAGGAGCGGCTTCAATTTGACCCGGCCCCTACCGAAGAAGAGATCAGCTTGTTTCTCGACGATGGAAGTGAACGATGGACCTGTCCTCAATGTCGCAAGATCTTTGAGCTTCGCATGCGGCAAGAACATGAGGACTGGCATTTGGCCCGTTCGCTGCAGCTATCTTCGACAAACACCCGCAAGGCTAAAAACTCGCCCCCCGGAACTCCATCAAAGCGACGGGAAGAACAAACATTGGTGCAGGCGAAACGCGCTCGCACCGCTAAAGGTCAGAAAGGAATCATGGACTTTTTCAAGCCAGGCCAGTCATCAAAGTGAGCTTGTTTTAGTCTTTTCATAATGTACAGTTTATAAATAATTTAATGGTCTTGCATTCAAACTAAACCTTGGATCGCACGCTCGGTTGTTTCTTTCTGCATCAGCCGGTCTCTCTGGCGCATCTGTTGTTCCACAAACTGAATGTCGTTGCGGAGGCGGAGAATGCGGAGAATAACTTCGTCAAGGCGCGGCGCTGCGCGTTGAGCCCGTCTAAGATCGGCTGCCTGCTTTTCAATTACAGACCGGCTGCGGTGCGCCATGACACTATGCTGCCTGATCATCATTTCAGCGTTGTGGGTATAATTGCGAAGGCCCTGTTTCGTGATCTTCTCACTCTCGGCACGTAGCTGAGCAATCGGCAGGTCATAGTACACGGGAATGGCCATGATCTGCTGGTATGCTTGTGATTGGAGGCGCTCAAGGTCTGGTCCAGCGCCATCAGCATGGAAGAAGTCGCGTAGGGCTCGGAGCCAAATATAGACAGCTTCCATTTCACCGCCAGTGAGGGGTTGCTGTGAGGTTCTCTTGGCTTCGAGGCGCGGCAAGATCAGCAGCTCGATTTGCTCTAGAACGCAATCCCACGTACGCCCCATGACCTCGACACGGAGTTCATCCGTCAGTTCAGACGCAAGAGTGCTAAACACAGCATTCATGTAGTCGAAAAGGGGCTGAAGACTATCCTCAGTGCGTGTGGTCATGTCCACAGGAGGTGGAGGTACGTTGGTTTCAGCTTTCTGAGTGGTTGAAGACCACCATGCATTAAGTGTCTGCAAACCCGTAGATGTGCGACTGGGTGCTAGTGACTTTAGCGTTGGTAGAGACACGACAGCCTCAATATAAAGCGCAAATTGATTGACAATTGCGTTGATCATATCTTCGCGGGTGCGCTTGAGGAATCGCAGTGCTTGGCCAAAGTAGAAGCGTATATCTTCACGGCGGAGGTCCATCGATACCTGTATCAAAAGCTGGCCCTCAGAGTCAAGGTCAGCCCAGTAGCTGCGAGTGCCAAACTCTCGTCTACCAGCAAACTCTTTGGGATCCAATTTGATCAATACACGACCACACAATTCGTGGTTTGTCGCTACTGACTCGGCCCAAACAGTGGCCTTCAGCAACCGCGGACGACCCGCGGACACTTCAAGCTCAAAGGACTGGTCCCAGCTGGGATTACCACTTAGCACAGTACGGGTCTTGCCAAGGCGCTTCCGATTGTCTTGATCAATGAGAGTTACATACGAGCCGTCGCCGTAAGTCTTCAAGCTTTGTGCACCCTTAATAGTGACAGTAAATAAATAAGATGGGGCATTGCTGTGTCCGCCTTTGAGACGCTCTTCAAGCTCGATGCGTTTGGCGACAGCATCAGCATCAACAGATTCCTCCATTTTGTTGAGTAATGTGTAGGCAGCAGCTACGTCGTTGAGCCTGACGCAAGCCTGCGAGCCAAAGTTAGTTTCGGGGGGCGGCGGCGGTACACGCTGGCCTGCATAATGGCCAGTAGCCTCGGCGGCCGCTGCCTGCGCAGACGCCATCGCCTCTTTGGCGAACGAGAGCCATTTTTCGCGGTGCTTTCCAGACCCCGAGCCTGTGCCGCTAGACGCTAAAGAAAGTGGCTTCATATCCTCGAGGAACATTATCAACAATCGGCTTGCCCAGTCGCATAATGAAGCAGATACACCGGCAATCACACGGGTGAACAGCTTTGCAACATGGTACTGGTTGCCCCAATTCAAGCGCTCAACGAGCTGAACTGTCGCATAAAACGACGAGAAAAGGTCCTTGACACTCGTTGAGTGCTTGGTGGTATCGTCGATAGGAGTAAACGAGTCCTGGACAATAGCAGACTCGACCCACGAGCGCGATACGGCTACTGTCGAATCGGCCCACTCGGCAAAGTAGGGGTATAAAGTGTCTTCGATGTTGAATCCGAGTTCCTGGCCCAGGGCGCACTGCTCGAGCAGGCTCTGGAGTTGAGCGACCACGGCATGGAGAGCTTGCATTGCAGAAAAGTCTGGGGTATCGTTATTAGCCTCATGAGCCTGCATACAATGACCATACATCGGCATGAAGTCTGTGCCGAACAAGCTGACCTGGCGCACACACACGAGTTTTGCAATTGGCAACTCGCCAAGCAGCGGCTGCTTATAGCGTTTTTGCAACCGTTCGACTCCAGCAACGATTGTTTCAGCGAGCACAACAATATGATCAATATCGAGAGTTGCGTCACGAGGTAAGGCACCAAGGTATTCGTCGTAAGCAGATTCTGCCGACTTGAGAATGGCCTGCTTGAGCTGTTTCACTTGGGCGGGAGTTGGTGCCGACAAGTCCACGTCTGAGATTTGAAGAGAGTCCAATGCCTGCAAGAATGGGCCAACTTTAGGAGGCTTCTTATTCTGGCAGATACGACGGAAGATGGCCACCAAACTGTAAACAATGAGTTGGCGCACGCTGTCCATACCCGTGAGCAATGCGTGGCTCTCTTCCTGGGGCCAGTCACGCGTGCGGCTGCCTGAGCGCACCGTAAGTGTGTTAGCGAAGTTGAGCGCATCAGCGATTAGGGTCATGGCCCTGGAAACAGTCTCGGGGTCCCTGTCGGGGGGTGCGTTTGCTGGCATCGCAGAAAGTCGTTTGGACTTCGGGGCATTGGCGGCAGCGACATTCTGAGCTCGTATGACCACGGCAACTGCCTGAGTGCTCTCAGGGAGATGCCACCACTTGGCTGCCTGCACCAGTAAGTTCTTTGGGCCCTCACCGAGATCCCCGGAGGTCTCATCAGCCTCCAAAGCACGCTTAACAAGCAAACCATAGTATGCACCAGTGTCTCGAGGAATAAATTCCATGGGGGAGGCAGACGTGGCTGAAAGCTGCATTATAAGCGCCCTCAAGTCTGCAGCCTCGATGCTATTACCCCAGTTGGCACGCTCAAGGTCTGTAAGGAGGGTATTGAGATCACGTTTAGCGCCAGCAACCACTGAACTGGGTACAATTTGTGTAGCGTCGCGTTGAAGTTGGGCTGCAGATACAAGGCACACTTTTTGGACCGCTTGGCCCAGGGGGGTCTTTGAGATATTTTCGACGCGAGTGCCTTCGTCGTCACTATTGAAGTGGGCTTTTTGGTACGCATTCAATTGAGAAGGGAACTGTGGAGGAACAGCACTTGCCCGAAGTTGTTTAGTGGCCACGTTTTGCAGCAGAGCCAAGAACTCTGTGCCTTCCCGACTGACCACGAATTTCTGCGGGCCGAGCTCGGTGAAGTTTTGGAGTTCCTTGGAGACACACAACATGAATCGAGCCATCAGTGCCTCGAGGCGTCGGCACACGTCCTCATAGTCTGAGGAGCTTGTTTGCTTCATCTCGAGTAGTTGGGCATATAACGCAAGGTAAACACGTCTTCGGAACACTGCCTCCTTAGCTGTTTGAGCAGTTCCAGCTGTCGCCAAAGCTTTGAAGTGGTTCATGAGGGCCTTCACCGCACCTTTCGGAAGCTGGACAGGCTGTGTGGTCGGCGCGGTCACCGCGAGACTGCTAACAGCCGGTGCCAGCGACCGCGGTGAATTCAACGCATGCACAAGCACCGCAAGCGCCAACAGGTGCTTGTAAAGCCTGGCGTCTGTCGGGGCCGCGTCCATTTGGGGGTGGTGATGCGCAAATTGGTATCCTGCCCTCTCCTGTTATGCTATGGTTGACAGGTGGTATGTGTGTATATTTAACTACTGCAGGCGCGTGAAACACGCTTTTTTGTCAGCTTTAATTTAAGTTTGGAGAGGGAAGTGTAGGCGGGCGGGATTCTACGGAGCGATCTAGGTGTGAAACAACGTGGAGAAGGTGGAATTGCGATTGAATTCTCGGACAGTTCGGAATTGTTCGAACTTTGCAAGGTTTTGGGTCTCTAATTTCTTTTAGCAAACTCGGGCAAGTTAGGTAGAGGTACAGTATTACTCCTATCGGCAAGGGGAGAGTTGAAAATAACACGTGACCTCACATGACACATGTGCTCTCTTCCTCACGCCTGCCTCAGATTTCCCCACACATCTTGCCTAAAAGACAGCTGCATTGTCTAAACGAGAAAGGACAGTAAAAAATGGAGCTATTTCCGTTTGCGGATGCTCCTGAGATCATCCGTGCAAATCAAAAGGACGCTCTAGTTGAGATCCAGCTTCGCCAAGATGCGCGAGAGCTTGTGCAATGGGCTCGCGGCATCCGCTTCCTGCATGCGTGGAGTGCCGAGCTCGACGCTGCTTGCAGCGCCGTTTATCTTGCCCTCACAACCCTTGTCGGGGCCCGCACCCTTGGCGAAGAATACACGGACCTGATATATCTCACTCGTGATAGACAACTTCCATCGCGAAGCCGAATAGCCCTGTTTGTGCTCGGATCGAGCCTCGGGCCGTTATTACTCCAGCGATGGGTTTCGGTGGCGCGTGCACGAATCGAGCGCTCTACAGAGGGATCAAAATGGGAGTTTCTAAGTAGTTGGGCAACCCCCACAACACTTGCATCGGTCAATTTGGCTATATTCTACTTCAGTGGTGCCTACTATCAACTCTCCAAGCGTTTTCTGGGCCTACGCTACGCCTTGGGCCATGCCCGCGACCCTTTGACACCACGAACCGGTAGCTATGAGCTTCTTGGTGTTCTGATGCTTGTACGCGGCCTGGCGAAAGTCGTGACTCAAATGCGATTGAACGGTGCCGACGAGACGCCAGAAGAAAAAGTGACTGCTGCAGAGGTCACGCTAGAGTCGCCAGATGTGCTGCCATTTGTGCCCGCCGAGTCTCGTTCATGCAATTTGTGTCTGGAAACAATGCGCAGCCCTGCTTTAACTCTTTGCGGACACATGTTCTGCTGGAGCTGTATCACTGAGTGGTGTCGCGAGCGAGCTGAGTGTCCATTGTGTCGACAGGCATGTACAGAACAACAGATTTTATTACTGGCAGCTCACGCAAAACAAGACTAGCCAAAACTGCTATAATTTTTATTTATTTTGAAAGAAAACACTACACATTTAAACCATGCGGAGCACTCGGCCCTTGGCTGGCTTTCGCTTCGAGGCACTTTGTTGAGGCAGTGATGGAAGTGCATTCAAATCAAGGCCTTGGCGTGTTCCTGGCCGCGTGCTCGACCCAGGGCCTGGACTTGGGCTTGGGCTCGCTCGTTGTGAGCTCGGCACGCTCTGTGAATTGAACAGGTCTGCTCGCGAAGGGGCAGGGGCTTCCCATGTAGGGGGAGGGCTCGCACTCTGCGATGCTCGTGAATTAAGCGTCGGAAGAGCTGTGAGCTCAGGTACACGACCAGCGCTAGCGTACATTGATCGCGTTGGCCGCGACGGGATCGACGTCTGCCGGACGTTTACTGGTTCCGAGGGTGATGATTGACGTGAGCTACGCGATGGCGTCGATCTATTCGATCTAATTGACATGGACCGAATGGAAGATGACGACAAAGACGGGGTATTAAGGAACGAGGGCGTGGATTGCCGTGATGGTAGTCGCGGAAGATTATCGAGGCCGTTTCTAGCGCTTGTAGCAGTTAAATGAGCCGAACTCCAACCCCCAATGCCCGCTCCAGGAGCCCGGGCCGGGCCCTTTTTGCCAGTTGCTTTCAATGTCTCAGCTTTAACCGCGCGAGTACGGTCTTCCTCCTGGCGTTCGCGAAGCTGGCGAGTATCGAGGACCACAGCCAGCTCGCGCTTCTTGTCTTCACTGAGCTCCGGCATTACTGATTTTGAAAATTCCTCGAGCAGCAGCGTGATTTCACGAGCAGACACATGCGGCAACAGGCGCTCATATGTTGTCAGATGCACGCTCAAAGGCATCGGCAGGTTCACATAAGTGTCATTGGCTTTGTTAATTTTCTCAATAACAGCCTTATCGTGCTTGGAATCGATTTCTAGACGAGCCTTGAAGCGCTGGCCGGCGAGCACGTGTTCATCAGTCGGTGGAGAGTTCGTATTCCGCAATCTATCTTCTGCACGTGCCTCGTCCTGAGTGAGAGCAGCTTCTAAGACGGCAGAGCGGCCATTACGGCCATTGCCCGAGCCTTTCACCAATAATGGATGCTCTTCAATCATGTGGTAGTGCAAATCGAGATCGGTGCCGAACACAATGTAGCGCTCGTCCAAGCATTTGGGTTGCATGCACATGAAGTGATCTTTTTGCATGTGATTCTTGAGCTTTTCATAATTTTCGAAATACCTTGGTCGCGATGGGTCCTCGCGTTCGCACACTGGGCAATATTCGTGGGTGTTACGGCAGTGCTTCGCGAATTCTTCAAGGCCATAGAACCAGGCGTTCGAACAGTATTTACACCTAAGATGCTTCTCTTTGAGATGGTGCTGAATAGCTTGGGCTTGCAGTCCATATAATTCGTAGTCTTTGCTAAACTGTAGCTCGTGGTGCGTGCACACATCGCACAGCGTCTTCTTGTGGATGGACACGAGGTGCTCTTTGAGGTGGTGATACTTGTGCAGCTCCTTGCCACATGACGGACATGGATAGTTGAGGATGTGATGGACTTTCTTTTGCACAGCAGCATTCTCACACACAATTGAGGCCTTGGGGACTGTCGGCATCTCTGGTGTAATTTCCGGACCGCCTCCCGTGTGGTCGCGACCGACCATGACAACTTGCTCCGAAGGCGTCCGGCAGTAAGGACACTGATTATTTTTCTGCAACACACGCTTCTTTAGCGTGCAGTTAATACATAGCTCATGGCCGCACCCATAAAAGGCACGGTCGCCAAGCGGCTCAGCACACACGCAAAGTTCTTCCATGGCACAGTCTAACGGTGAAATTACTAACTAGCATTTGGCAGTCGAGCTAAATACACCAGCCATTAGGTATGCTAGTAAATAAACCACACACACACACACACACACACACACACATAGCTGCTGATTTTATTTTGTTTGGAGCGATTGTTCCGTGAGACATGAGCAAAAGTTTGTTTGGACAGCTTGGCTGGACTGCCTGGGCTCTGGCTGGAAACTGGAAAATGCTACGGCCAACCTACGAGATTCCTGACTTTTCACATTTGACAGTGAGCCCAACCACAAAACTTGTGGTGCTCGACAAGGACAATTGTTTTGCAAAGCCACACGCTCTTAGTGTTTGGCCACCATTCAAGGATGCTTTTGACCGCCTTCGCAAGAATCCAGATATTAATCTTGTTGTTTTGAGTAACACAGCTGGCGACGCTGAGGCTGATCCAACGGGAGAGCTTGCACGCCAGCTCGAGGACGAGATTGGCGTGCCAGTACTGCGCCATGCATTAAAAAAGCCCATGTGCTACACAGAGATCCTTGCAAACCAACCAACTAGCGGTGCACAAGCCTCTACGGCTGCTGAAGTCCTTATTGTTGGTGATCGCCTGTTAACTGATGTGCTGATGGCCAACGTTATGGGCGCCCAATCTGCATGGATCAGCCAAGGCCATCATCCGAATGTGTACAACCGCATTGAGTCGTTCTTTGCAAGGCGATGACGACTACCAAAACCAAAAAAAAAAAAAAAAAATTAATTAAGCTACAGACCTTGGTGCTATTTGGTACGCAATATTTAGGAGACCACCGCTGCCTGCGCCCGCGGACTCGTCATGGCCAAGCTCTGTAGCCGCGTTAGGGCCAAAATGTTTGTCGATCTCGTCTTTCGAAACACTATATGGCGGACCAGACCTCAATTCCTGGTTATAGTTCACAGTGATAAGCAGCTGTGGCGCCCCACCAGTGATCGCCGTCACCTGTGGTACGTATGCAACCCGGACCTGCTCTGGTAAAGCAATAAGGGCTGCACGGTCGTACACAGCATCAATATGGCCAAGCGTGCTTGCGTCCAGCGCAAAGATATCGCCTACAAACACCTCGAAAGCCGGGCCGTGTGAATACCGTATGACCTTGTCACTTAGTTGGGTGATTTCAGGCTCAACGCCAAGACCCTTGAACAAATCCTCAATAGCTAGCTGTGACAACTCGCTACCTACAACAGCATACCCCTTACGACGCAGCCAGTGCATATCTACTGACCGTCCGCATAGAGGCACGAACACACGACCCCCCGGAACTACGCCCAGGGTGTCAAAATAACGAACTAAAAGTGCATTAGGCTCAGTCTGGTCCCAACCAGTATGTCGATTCTCCCAGCGAGCTTGCCAGAACTGCTGCTCCTCAGGCGACTGGGGCATGATCCAACAGAAAGGTATTGAGATGAGTGGCGATGAGACTACTTATTCCTCAGCTCACAAGAACGTGGAGGAGACTGTGGGGGGGTTTAAATGAGGGGTCTACATTATTCAATGGAATTAGGGTGCGGGGCGAGGGGATATACTAGGGTGGAGAACGAGGAAGGAAGTCGATCCTGGGTTGGGGTTGTCAGCCTATCAACGCCAAGCAGTCTGGGAAATACGACGTTGTTTTTATCAGCACGTTTCAAGTGTGCGGTCTTGCATCACCGACATCTACCATCGGGTTCTTGTTAGTAAACTCGATGCCATCGGTTTGAAGGTAGTCAATTGAAGTGTCTATTTGGGCAACCATCGTTTTCACATGTTAATGTCAACTAACTATTTATTTGTAAAAGTATTCGCTTCGCTGCCGATCTCATCTATATGTGAAGGGGGGATGATCAGATCCGATCGCGAGTCGAATTGGGCCTGGGCGAGTGGAGATATGTACATTTAAGGATCCTTTTTCTTCTGCACGAGCTTGCGGAAGAGACGCTTGAGAGGACCTTCGTCCTTGGCTGCATTAGCAGCAGCATCTTGAGCAGCGTCCTTAATGGCTTCCGCAGGGCTCTGCTCGTCGTCCTTAACGTCGTGCAGAGGAGGGTACTCGCGCCGAGCGTTCTTGTCACCGCTGGCATCCGCAAACGCTTCAAGCAAAATGGTTTGCGTCTCATCCGTGGGTCGTGGGGTGCGCACGTTCATCTGCACCTTCAACTCACCGACACGGTTGGGCTCATTAAGGTTGGGCATGCCCTGGCCGGGCAGAGTGACTTCATCGCCAAACTGGGTACCGCGAGAGATGTTGATCTTGATGCGTTTGCCGTCAAGAGTTGGCACTTCGAGCTTACCGCCCAGGGCAGCAGTTGTCATTGGCACCTCTGCCTTGTAGAGCAAAGTCGACTTATCACGCTTGAACAGCGGGTGGTCCTGGACCTGGATGCGAACGAAAAGGTCACCTCGCTGTGTATGCACGCCCGTCTGCTTGCGCACAGGTGGTGCATCACCCTCGCTTGCAGCACGAAGGCGCATGCCAGAGTTTACACCCGGAGGGATGTTCAACGAGTATTTTTTAGCTTGTTGGGTCACACCCTCGCCATGGCAGTCACCGCATCGTGAGCTGCGAGGGATTACCACACCAGAACCTCCGCATGATGGGCAGGTGGATGCCATTTGGAAGCCTCCTTGCATCAGGTGAACAGTTTGGCCCGTACCATGGCAGGCACCGCATGTTTGTGTAGTTTTACCTTCTTTGAGACCAGATCCGTGACAGGTGTGGCACTCGTCAAGAGCAGAGTAAGAAACATCTTTCTTGACACCGTGAGCAGCATCCTCAAGGGTGATCTTGGCAATCACCTCGATGTCATCGCCACGGTAGATCTGTGTAGACCCAGCAGTGCCGCGAGCACTTCCAGCACCTCCACGAGCATTGCCGCCAGTGAAAGCGTTAAAAAGATCTTCGAGGTTGATGCCGCCAGTGCCGCCAGCACCGCCGCCGAAGCCTCCAAAGCCGCCAAAGCCGCCAAAGCCTCCAAACGGATCGCCGCCAGGACCACCGGGGCCACCAGGGCCTCCAGGGCCTCCAGCACCACCAGGTTGGCCACCAGAGAAAGCAGCAGGTCCGAACTGGTCGTACTGTCGCCGTTTCTCTTCATCACTGAGAATATCGTAGGATTCCTGAATGTGATGGAACTTGTCCTGGGCACCGGGCTCCTTATTCACGTCTGGGTGGTACTTTTTGGCTAGAATATAGTACTGTTTCTTGATATCTTTGGCAGTGGCCGATCGATCAACGCCGAGAACCTGGTAGGGATCTTCCATGCGCTGCGGCCGCGACGTATGGAACAAGCGTTTGTGTTGGCAGTGCCGCAGCGTCGAGCGAGAAGCTGCTGCCCTGGACCGTGCCGCACACCGAGGCAGCGCAGGCCGTAGTATAAGCCGGGCCATTGGCCATCTCGAATGAATTTTGTGCATTGTTGTTGTGAATGGCAAAGTGTATGGAATTAGCCCAAAAAGCACGCGTAATTTTCCAGAAGCTTGATTATGGCTAGAATAATGGAAAAATGGTGTAATGGCTGGGTAATGCCAAATGGCTGACGTCTTAATGGCTCGTAAGTTCCCAGAGCACACACACACACCCAACGGTCTCTAATCATGTGCTGCTGCTGCTGCTGCTACTCAAATAGTTCAATTACAAACGCATATCTAATCGGGGCTAGTCTAGGTCTACGAGTGCGTAGGCATTGTTACAGCGGACTCTACAGTCTTTGTATCCTCAGCATGCCAGAGGCTTGTCACTGTCTTGTGCTGGGTCAAGAAGTAGAGACCAGCCTTGCCGTAAAAGTTAGCATCTCCAAGGAATGACTTCTTATTACCCGTGAATGAGAACATGGGCAAGGGCACAGGGATCGGCACGTTGATCCCAACCTGGCCCGCTTCGATAGATTGCTGGAACTTGTAGGCAATGCCTCCAGATTGCGTGAATAGTGCCGCACCATTGCCGTACGCATTGCCGTTCACGAACTCAATTGCCTCATCAACAGTCTCAACTTCAACACATACGAGCACTGGTCCGAAGATTTCCTCGTCATAGCATCGCATGCCGGGCTTGACGCCTGTGATCACAGTAGGGCCAACAAAATTACCTTCGGGGTAGGATGGGTTCACAAACTTGCGACCGTCCAATACGATGTTGGCGCCATCCTTCTCAGCACTATCGATGAGACCCAAAATACGCTTCTTTGACTCGGGAGTAATAACGGGGCCAAGGTCGGCATCTGGCTCGAATCCACCGCTCACCTTGAGATTTTGAGCGGCAGTCACAATATCTGAAATCCACTCACGAGCAGGACCAACTGTCACGAGCACGCTGAGGGCCATGCAGCGTTGACCAGCGGCACCGAACGCGGCGCCAACGACGGCGCTCACGGTGCGGTTACGCGAAGCATCTGGCACCACAATGGCGTGGTTTTTAGCGCCAAGGTTAGCTTGGACGCGTTTCCCGTTCGCAGTTCCCCGCTCATAAATGTACTTGCCGGCCTTGTCGCTACCAACGAACGAAATGGCCTTGATACGGGGCTCGTCAAGAATAAAGTTGACAGTATCAGCTTGACCGTGAACAATTGAAAGCGCACCGGCCGGGGCTCCCGCACGCTTGACGAGCTCAGCAATGTACAAAGCTGCGCCAGGGTCACGCTCGCTCGGTTTTAGTAGGGTAGCATTGCCAGTGACAAGTGCCAAGGGGATACTCCACAGTGGGATCATTGCCGGGAAGTTGAAAGGGCAAATAGCGGCAACAACGCCAAGAGGTTCGCGGTACATGCGGGTCTCCATACCCGCAGAGACTTCTAGTACGGAACCAGCAAGGTCCTGAGGGGCTGCACACGCTGCTTCTGCAACTTGCAGGCCACGGAGAACATCTCCCTTGGCATCGGCAAACGTCTTGCCCTGCTCAATCACAATCAATCGGGCAAGGTTATCCATTTCCTCCCGAACCAGCTGGACAAGCTTGAATGCCCACTGTTGGCGCGTGATCACGGTTGTCTTCCGAAGCTGCCGAGCTGCTGCCTCGGCGCTGTCGACAGCAGCTTTAAGCTCTGCCGGCGTCGATTGGGGCACCCGAGAAACTAAAACGTTGGTTGCTGGATCATGTACATCAATCCATTTTGTGGCTTCGGATGTTCGGAACTCGTTGTCGACAAAGTTGGGGATCTTCACAGCATTTGCGGGGTCAGTTGCATGCTTGGTAGGGAACGCGAATTCGAACTGCGCACGACTTGCAGCAGAGCTGAATGCTCGTGAGGCCATCTTTTGTTGCAAAACTCTTCTTGCACTCACCTTCATTTCGTCAAGTAGTCAACCAGATTGTGCAGAATTGTTGGCTATTTGTAGAGGTATTTTGGTGGTGCTGTAAAAGCGATATCGCTTATCTGGCGCCTAAATAGATAAGCTCCAACACGACGACGATTTGGGGATGGTAAGCAGTGCCGAGAAAGAAGTGAGATCTGGATCGCTCCGGTTTGTTTTCTTTTTTTTAATTTGTTCTAATTTATTTAATTTTAGGGATTGAGTTTTGATTGTGAGCTCTAGCACTGTTCTACCCCTCACGCTACCTAGTTGCTAAGTAAACGCAATGCTGTGAGTTGTCGAATCATAAATTGTGGCCTGCAAACGAATTTAAACAGCGTGCGTATTTTTCAGTTCGATCATGCACCATCCCACAATAAATAAATTAGCCATTGTTCATATTTTACTCCAGCCGCGGGATATGGATTTGATCAATTTCGCCTATCCACCGCCAATTTTCACACGTGACTTTCAAACGGGCTCGACAAATCCACTGTCTGCCTTGACTAGTTGCTGTATAATCATATGTCACGTGCACATCACCAAGCTGGCCGCTGACACCCCGGGACGCTGACTTGATTGGCTCCCTGCCGCTTTTTCCACCTTCCTCCTCACCCACACGTTGTTCAAGATGCTGATGTCTCGCGTCGTTTGCCGGCGCGTCGCCCAGGTCGCCCGGATCCACACATCTGTGCCCCGCAGTAACCTGCTGCAGGATTTGTACGTCAAGGAGGTGAGCGCCTTCAAGCCCAAGCCCCTCACTGAGAAGGACGCCGAGGGTGTTGTGGTCAAATGGGCCACTCCCTCTGTGCCCAAGGCCCCCACTGTCGAGGGCGATGTTTCTGAGGTTGACGCTTACGCCAAGGAGCCTGTTGAGGTTGACTCTGCTCCCGCTGCTGCTGCCACCGGCTCTGATGCCGCTGCTTCTGACGATTGGTTCCCATTGGAGGAGATCGTCGAGGAGCACCACTAAGGTGCTGCACCGATCCAGGTGTATTAGCACTTGTGGTTAACGAAAAATAGATACGCTAGTTTTACATGCCTGCATGCGCACTCTTTTAAAAGGTGGCAGTATCTGCAATTACTCCTATTTTCCATCGTCAGACTTATTTATCTAAAGGGGATCATGAGACACACTTTATAAAGTAAGAATTGAAGGTTAAATATTTTCTAATGCTACGACAGTTCTCTTCGCTCCTTCTCTGCAAGACGTGCGAGACGCTCATTACGCAGACGTTTCCGCTCAGTCTCGACCTTCTCGTCGTACACAATCACCTCATCAAGGGACTTGCCGCCAGGCACAAGAGGAAGCACAGGCACCTTCTTGTCAACCTTGACCTCCACAAGTACGGGGCCCTTGGTCGCCATCATCTTCTCAAGACCGGGCTTGAGCTCGTCGAGACGCTCTATGCGAATGCCCTCGACGCCCATGGCCTCGGCAAGCTTCATGAAGTCGGGGTTGAGCTGATGGGTGTGAGCAAAGCGGTCCTCGTAGAACAAGGATTGCCATTGCGTAACCATGCCCTGCTCCTCGTTGTTGAACACAATAGCACGGATGGGGATGTTGAACATGGCCGCAGTGCCGAGCTCAGAAAGAGTCATGTTGAACGAGGCATCGCCATCAATGTCAATGACCTCGCACTCGGGGCGACCAACCTTGGCGCCAATGGCAGCAGGCAGACCGTAGCCCATAGTTCCCAAACCACCAGAGGTGATCATGGATCGTGGGTGCTTGAACTTGAAGAACTGTGCTGCCCACATTTGGTGCTGGCCAACGCCAGTAGAAATAAGCACCTTGTCCTTAATAGGCTCAACAACCTCACTCAAAGTCTTGATCACAGTCTGGGGACGGATAGGACCATTGGGGTCATCCTGCTCATAACGGAAGGGGTGCTTCTCACGCCATGCCTGGATCTTATCGAGCCACTCTTTTCGTGATGCTTGCTGCTCAGAAGAGAGCGAGTTCACCAAAGGCACAAACCTTGGCACTGTATCCTTGAGGTCGCCCTCAATGGCCTCAGTGGCCTCGACAACCTTGTTGATGTTCTTGGGCTGCACCTCAAAGTGGATGATACCACCGCGGCCCTCGAGGGCAGCGAGGCGAGCCTCAGGAGCGAATGCGGTCACCTTACCAGTGACACGCTCATCGAAACGAGCACCGAACGCAATGATCAAGTCGGCGTTCTGCATGGCCTTGTTGGCGTAGTATGAACCGTGCATACCCACCATACGCAGAGACAGCTTATCAGTCTCATCGAAAGCACCAAGACCGTGAAGGGTAGTGGCCACAGGCACCTGTGCCTTGTATGCGAGCTCAGAAATCTGGCTGGGCACCTCAGCACCAGCCACCATGGCACCATTGCCAACAAGGATCAACGGGCGCTTGGCCTGGTTCAACAAGTCGGCCGAGCGCTGGATAGCCTGCTGCACCATGGACTCAGCCACTGCTGAGCTGCTCAAGTTGGCCAACAAACGCGATGGAATGGTGGTCTCGGTAGGGATCGCCTTGCGGAGCACGCCAGCAGTGACGTCCTTAGGCAGATCAACCAGCACGGGGCCAGGGCGACCAGAGGTGGCAATCTCGAATGCCTCGCTAATACGCATGGGCAACTCCTCAATGGTCTTGACCATCACATTCCACTTCGTGCAGGAGCGGGTAATACCCACAACATCAGCCTCCTGGAACGCGTCAGTGCCAATGCTCGACGTAGGCACCTGACCAGTGAACACCACCATGGGAGTGCTATCACTAAGGGCGTCCTGCATTGCAGTGACAACATTGGTAGCACCAGGACCACTGGTGACAATCACCACACCAGGTTTGCCAGTAGCGCGGGCATAACCCTCGGCCATGTGGCCAGCACCCTGCTCGTGGCGGGGCAAAATGAACTTGAAGTGAGAAGAGTTATAGATACCATCAAACACGGGCAAAATCGCACCGCCAGAGTATCCAAACACAGTATCAACATTGTGACGAAGCATCATCTCATGGAAGATCTGGCCACCAGTAAGGCCAATCATGCTGTCGTCCATGAGCGCGTTGGCTCCGGGTTGTCTGGTCGTAGGCTCCTTATTGAAACCAGGAGCTGGTTTAGGACGTTTTGCCTCGGGCGGATGTCTCGATCCCGTCGTGTGCTTGAGCACGGGCTGAGCATGTGTGGACGACGACGCCGGTGTGGGGTTCTGTGCTTGCGACTGAGCTTGGGCGGGGGCCGGTGCGCTGGCGAGACGGGCACTACGCGTGTTGTGCACGCAACGCCTTGAGCTGGCTGCGAATGTCTTTGCCAATGACCGTCGCAACATGTTTTCGAGTCGAATTGAAGCTTCGCGTTAGGTGTGTGAGTGTGACTCTTGCTGGTAGTAGGTCTGGTTTTGTCACTGCGAAATAACTAAAGGGAAAAAAAAAAAAAAAAAAAAAAAAAAACTTAGCCCAGCGATTTAGGCGATAAGCTTACTGAGCTTCATCCTTACCCCGATCCTCTTCGCTTGGTTGACTCATATTCAGCGTGCTGCCACACTAAAAGCCGTGCAGAAGCCGCCGATTACGGCGGGCTTATTTTCCCCACGTTCCAATAATATGATTATTTTTGTTGAAGTGAACAACTGTCTGACTGATGGTCCCAGCCATCAGGCTAGGAGGGGTTCTCAACAGAGGAGGAGAACTGCATGCATTGCCATGCATAGCAATAAGCTACCCTAACACTAGAATTAGAGACATAACCTATAAAAGGGGGTTTTCGGTA
>JAJMCK010000045.1:0-55737 GCA_030572965.1 Wickerhamiella kurtzmanii | reverse complement strand
TAGGGCAAGGAACGGTCAAACGCTAATTTAATGGCTCAAAAAAACTCCCAAATTTGATTTTTTGTTCCAAATTTCAGGACCCCTTGACCCCATTTAGGGCAAGGAATGTTCAAACGCAAATTTAATGGCTTAGACAAGCTCCCAAATTTCAGGACCCCTTGATCACATTTAGGGCAAGGAATATTCAAACGCAAATCCAATGGCTTAGAAAAACTCTCAAATTTCACTTTTTCTTGTTCCAAATTTCGCTGGTTCTGGCTCCGGTTCCGGCTCTGGTAGGAGCTGACGCGGAGTCCTGAGTGAGTTTTTAATTTTGGGCTAGGAAACAATGAATAAACCAACGCAAGGAGAATGCTCCAGTTGAGGGAAGACTTCGACAGTTATTCCTAATGTGCGACTGGCCTTAATTTGTGCTTATTCATAACGGAAGCTGGTCCGAGAAAACGTTGTAGACTGGCAATGCATACTTGAGTCATGAGCACGAATCCGCATTAAAAAGTTGTTCAGTTTTGAAAATTGAGCCCAGTTTCAAAGTATTAACGATATCGTTAGTCAACCAGCTCCCAGCAAATCTGCACGAGTTCAGGCAGATACGCGCCAATTCAAACAGATTTACTCCAATTTAGCCAAATAGTGCTGTAACAGTATAAAAATACGTGTCTTGCATCAAACACGCATCAAATAGAGCTGTAACATGGCCATTTTGACAATTTCGAATGTTCCTTGCCCTAAATGCGGCTCATTTTAAGGCTAGGAAACAATGAATAGTCCAATGCAAGGAGACTGCTCCAGTGTGAGGGAAGATTTAAACATTTATTCTTAATGTGCGAGTAACCTTATTTTTGAATTCAATTATAATGAGAGTTGGTCCGAGAAAACTTCGCAGACTGGCAATTCACACTTAAGCCATGAGCACGAATCAGCATTAAAAAGTTGTTCAGTTTTGAAAATTGGGCCCAGGTTCAGATTATCAACGAGCTCGTTAGTCAACGAGCTCCCAGCACACCTGCTCAATTTAAGGGTGCGCGAAAAACTGTTACAACAGATTAAGGGTGCGCGAAGAACTGGTACGAAAAATTAACTTATAGGCTCATTTGTCTCCCCCGCTAGCACATCGAGCTCGAGCTCAATTTCAACTGAGACATCAATTCAGGACTCCGCGTCAGCTCCTACACGAGCCGGAACCAGAGCCAGAGCCATTGAAATTTGGACTAAAAAAAGTGAAACTTGGGAGTTTTTCTTAGCCATTAAATTTGCATTTGCACATTCCTTGCCCTAAATGGGAACAAGGGGTCCTGAAATTTGGGAGTTCTTCTGAGTCATTAAATTTGCGTTTGAAAGACCCGTGCCCTAAATGTGGCTTCGTTTAGGGCAAGGAAACAATCAGTAGTCCAACGCAAGGAGGTTGCTCCAGCTCGAGGGAAGACTTAAACAGTTATTCCTAATGTGCGACCGACCTTAATTCTGCTGTTAATCCTAGTGAGAATTAGTCCAAGAGAATGTTGTGGACTGGCAATTCACACTTGAGTCATGAGCACGAATCAGCATTAAGAAGTTATCCATTTTTGAAAATTGGGCCCGGTTTGAAAATATCAACGAGCTCGTTAGTCAAGCAGCTCCAAGCAAATCTTCTGCAGTTTCATCAAACCTGCACTAGTTAGGGTAGATACGCTTCAATTTAAGCAGATGTACTGTACTAAAAATTAGCCAAATACAGTGATGTACAGTACAAATTAATGCTTCTTGCATCAGACGCGCATCAAATAGAGTTGTAGCATGATTATTTTGAAGCGTTCGAACGTTCCTTGCCCTAAATGTGGCTCATTTTAAGGCTAGGAAATGATGAATGGTCCAACGCAGGGAGACTGCTCCAGTTTGAGGGAAGACTCAAACAGTTGTTCCTAATGTGCGACTGACCTTCATTTTCATTTAATCATAGTGAAAGCTGCTGGTCCGAGAAAACGTCGTAGACTGGCAATTCACACCTGAGTCATGAGCACGAATCAGCATTAAAAAGTTGTTCAGTTTTGAAAATCGGGCCCAGTTTCAAAATATTAACGAGCTCGTTAGTCAACCAGTTCCCAGCAAATCTGCCCCAATTTCATCGCCTGCATTATTTAGGGCAGATACGCTCCAATCAAAGCAGACACCACAATTTAGCCAAATACAGTAATATAAAGTACAAATATACGTTTCTTGCATCAAACACGCATCAGATAGAACTGTAGCATGATCACTTTGATGCGTTCGAATCTTCCTTGCCAAAAGTGTGGCTCATTTCGAGGTTAGGAAACTGTGAATAGTCCCAACGCGTTAAGATGATCACGTGGAGGTTCGGTGTGTTGAAGCTGAACAGCCCAAGTTCACAGGACTGACAAATCTGGGGTTCACTATTTCGCGTCGTGTGTGCACAGGCACGAAACGAATATGTCCGTGTTCTTCAAGAAACGAGCTGGTGGGACTAGCGAGAGCAATAACGCGGGAAAGCTGACACCTCGCAAAGCACCGTGGACAGAGAAGTACAGACCAAAGACACTGGATGACGTTACCGCTCAGGATGCGATCGTTTCAGTGCTCAAGAAAAGCGTTGGAAGAACGAACTTGCCACATATGCTCTTTTACGGACCCCCAGGAACGGGAAAGACATCCACCATTCTCGCTCTGGCAAAAGACATTTTTGGGTCAAACGAAGTAATGAGAAGCCGCGTTCTCGAGCTTAATGCTAGTGACGATCGTGGTATTGACGTAGTACGCGACAAGATCAAAACATTCAGCCGCAGTGTTGTATCCGCAGCTCCTGGGGTACCAGACTTCAAACTCATTATCCTGGATGAAGCAGATATGATGACCCAGGACGCCCAATCCGCTCTTCGTCGAATCATGGAGACTTACTCACGGATCACCAGATTCTGTCTTATTTGCAACTATGTCACGCGGATCATTGACCCCCTGGCCTCTAGATGCTCAAAGTTCAGATTCCAAGAACTGTCAAAGGAGGATGTTCTTGTCAGGTTGAGATATATCTGTGAGAAGGAGAACGTTAATTTAGGCGAGGAGGGTGATAAAGTACTGATGAAGTTGCTGCATATCTCTAGGGGTGACCTCCGCAGATGCATAACTCTGCTGCAATCTGCAGCTGGACTGGTTGAGAAAGGTGAACCAGTCACAGTGAACCTTATTGATGAGCTTAGTGGCACAGTGCCTGAGGCCAGTGTCGAATCTCTCATCAGCGCAATGAAACAGGGAAACTTGAGAAGGCTGGAGACAGTTGTCTCAAACTTATCTCTTGAGGGTTGGAGTGTGGCAAATCTGATAGATCAACTCCACGACTCACTCCTACCTTCAATTGACATACCCGCAGACGCAAAAAGCAAGATAGCTCTTGCACTCAGCGAGGCTGACCGGCGCCTTGTTGATGGCGCTGACGAGCAAATTGAGTTGCTTAATGTAGCTGCCCAGATCTCAGGCGCCATCAAGACATAAATCTTTGTGAAAGTAGGAAATATTTATAAAGTTCACTTAAAGCATCAGACTAACTGACCTTGTCCTCTTTTAAGAAAGGCTGGTGATATGTCGCACAGTTGGTCGGCCGTGAGGACAGTTCCATGGCTTATCCAGAGTCCCGAGGTGGTCCACGACCTTGCGCATTGTCGACCGGCTGAGAGACCGTCCGATCATTATAGACGACCTACATGCTCTCATCGCAAACATAGCACGCAATTTCGAGCACCGAACATTCTCATTTCCTGGATCCTCGCGAATTTTATAAACAAGCTCCTGCACGTCATTCTCATCAAAAATTGTGTTCTTCGAGTAAGGTTTTGCCGAAAGGCGACATTGCTGGCCTGGTGGCGCGTCATCGTCTATTTTAATTGAGAAACCATTTTTTTCGAAGATGTCTAGATGGTCTCGGACTGTAAGCTCTTCAACTGCGCTCAGCTCAATCAATTGAGGAGCGAGCAATGGCTGACGGTTGAGCACGGTGACCTTTTGTAGACGCTCAAAATTGTATATTTCGTCACTGGCATGTTGATCGATAACGAATAAATCATCATGGCGTGAGCTACTTTTAGCAACCAAGATGAAGCCGAGATTGAACTGACCCACAATTCGCATGTCTGCAAAGTCATGCTTCCTAATTGTAAGGTTCAACTTCTCTTCTGCGTTGCTTTCGTCCACCGCAAACTGTTTGACGTCGGGGGTTTTCTTGGTCTCCGATACCACAAGGCCCGTCGACGCTTTTTGCACATCATTAATGGTGATAGGAAACGATATGTGGCAGCTCAAAGGACTGTTGCGAGGGGCTTTGGTCTTCACTTGACTCATTGAGGAGCTAACGCTAGTCGCCGTTTCATCTGTGAGCACAGCAATGCAGCATTCGTCAACACTATCCGCAGGTCCAGCCGCGAGAAGCTCATCACCCAGGGAGTCTATTGGCGGAAGTGCTGTCTTGGTTCGGTCCTGCGCATTCCCCACAGTCATATTAGAGGCTTGACCAATACCTTTGCAGGTGTCAGGCTCATTCAAGTGTATGACATCAGAATCTTTGAGAGGCGCACTTGCTAAACGAGCGCGCTGAGACCTCAAAGAGCGCGCGGAAGAGAGTGAACTCGAGGCTACGTCGTGAGACAATTCAGAGGACAGTTCAGACGCCGGTATGAATCCACTAAGATGGAAATCAGCGGCTGGTGAGCTCGGGTTAAAACGCAGCTGCTCCGAATCCGCGCTAGGTTGTGGCGGCCCATTCCCAGGACGCGAAGACGAATTTAAACCATAATCGTCGAAATCCACGTCAACGTCATCTGTGAATATGATGCTGTTAATATGCCTTGAGCCACTGACATAACCTCGCGAGCTGGGGGCTGAGCTGGAATTCATGACTCTTGCCCTAGCGGAATCCGAGCCGGCAGAGAATGAGGAAAGATCAGCCCTTGACAATTTTCTTCGAGGCTCCAGTGGAGCAGGTAGGTTCCTGGCAAGCTTTGACTCTCTAGACACGGGTTGGTTTACCTTATCATTTGGCTCAGTCACTTCTTTTGGCGTCGATGGGTCCACAATATTCGGTTCCTCAAAGTCTTTTTCAGCCTCATGCTGATCGTCTTGCGGCGAATTGTGCTTATCAGTTTGAGCCATCATCTCTCCACTGCCAGCAAACTTGTCTAGCGCTATAAAAGTTTGACGGGCCCTTTTCGGCTGTGGCTGTGATGTCTCACCTCTATGAGGAACCGAGTGACCGTTGTTATTAAATGCATTGACCAAACCCTCACGAATAGCTTGTGACAGTGACGACTCATCACGTAGAAGAACAAGACGCTTGTCTGGGGTGACATTGACGTCAAAGCTTGAGGGAGGGACTTGCACATCAAGCACGAACATCGGGGACTCAGAGAAATTGAACTGCTTGTAAATATCTACAATTGTTCTTGATAGGCGTTGCTGTTTCGTCGGCCTGCCATTGATGTATAGCATCTGCCGGTCAGATGACGGATCTCCCTTACCAAACACGGGCTCGGAGATATATCCGACTAGACAAGACTCTAGTCCGAGAGGAATATTGACGGAAAGTAAGGAGGAGACCCGCGAGCTTCCGTAGACACAAGCGATACGTTGCAATAAGTTACTTCCCTGTGACTTCAATACCACAGACTTCCGCCCTTTTTGCAAGTGCTCGACTGTGAGACGAGCAGGGCTGATAAGGGCGTATTCTTGCAATAAAGCTATAGTTTTTGAGAACTCTCTTTGATAGTTGCGCTCAAGGTCTTTTCTTCTGACGGGAAGGTGATTGAAAAGGCCGGTAACAGCGACAAGGGTGCCATTAGGAGTGGGGACAGTAGTCTGAGAGGCAATGGAGCCATCTTGACCTAGCTCAATCTGATTACCACGCGTAGTGATCACGACCTTAGCCAATGCACAGAGTGAAGACAATGCTTCGCCTCTAAACCCCAGGGTCTTAACTCGTCCGAGATCTTCAAACGTTTCCAGCTTGGAGGTGGCATGCTTCGCACCCACAAGAGAGAAGTCTGAAGGGTCAATGCCACTTCCATTATCTTGTACACTGAAGCCGTCACGACCATGACTGTTTATTTTTACATCAACCACAGTGGCGCCAGCATCCAGTGAATTCTCTACCAATTCTTTGAGGGCGCTTGCGACATTTATCACTACCTGACCAGACGTGATTTTGTCAACAGACTCTGAATCGATAGATTTGATGGTCATGTCTAATGAACGCCTGACGCGCGGTCCGTCGATGGAGGATAAATATTTAACCTTTTGACGCGTTGTGGTGCCAGCGTGCCTGCCCTCTTAATTAGCGTTTAGCTGGGTTTGTATGTCGCTCCCAGGCACTTACCAAAAAAGTGTATACATGCACGTGACTTTTGGAAGATGCTTCAGCTCTGCTTGATTGTTGGGTGGCTCCATCGTGAGCCTTTTGCCAGAAGACTGAACGACAATCCTCACGGTGCCCTAGGAGGGACATGGATCACGATGAGGTGGTGCAGTCATTCCAGGAATTCTTGATTGTTCTAATACATCTAGTTGCGTACAGATGCGATGTTTATCCCGAGTCAACGTTCTCTTTAGTCCGGCAATACGGGACATCTACTTGGCAAAATAACCATCCTGGATTTTGCACCTGGGCTGAGCGGGCAGCTGCAACTGCTACTGGAGCAATTGGGGTTGTGGATAAACCTGGCAGTATATCGATTGTTGTGCTAGAGAACAATGTTCCAACTAGCCGGGTGGCAGTAGCTCTTGAGCCTCTCGACGCTCTTACTGATATGATTTCTGTGAGTCCTCTCGATTTAGAGAGTAAATATCAAGCTGCACTAGCCGTTTTCACTACTATGCCTATCGATAGGGCTTCATCGAGAAGTATAAGTGAATTAGAAAACATTGATAAAACGATGACACTCGTATTCAAGGGCCAAGTCAATAATGACGATAGCGAAATAGGTGGGAATGACAGCCCATGGATGCCTAGCGAAAAAGGAGATCCCGACGCAGGAACAATAGTTCCTGTACGCTATATCGATGCTCCTGGAGTGTTTGGACTGAACGTTTTTTACCAAGCGCTTAAGCGCTAATAATCGCTAACTAAAAATACTCTGGCTTTAACAGTACTAGGCAAGACCCATGAACCGCTTGGCGTTTTCATAGACAACATAGCTGATAGACACTGACGGCGCGACTTTTGCAAGGTTCGGGCCTAAACCTCTGAAGAAGCCTTTCCAACCGTCACGAACATACGTCTGCTTACAGCAGTCTATGAAGCCAGTGTAGTGGTACGGATGAGCAGTAGTTCCCTGCGTTTGGATACGTGTTCTGACAAGATTGACCGGGTATACCACCGACGCACCGATTGAACCTGATGTGGCACCCATGGTCAGGACGACGAGGTTACCTATGTACACGTCACTTGGGTTAATATTTTGTCTTCGTGCTTCTCTTCGGATGTAAGCTTTCCGTAAAGCCGAGAATATTCCGAGATCAAGGGCTGCGAATGGGAAAATGCCGAGAACGCCCACATAAAGACCTCTATAGAACGATCGTGCACCACCGTCGGCAATCATCTGCCTGATGGTTTTAAAGAGAATTCCTGGCGTCTTGCCATTCACAGCTGTCTCGCACTGAACTCTGAACTTCACTGTGTCGATTGGATACACGCAGAGCTGGCTCACCATGCCGCCCACACCTCCAGCGACAAAGGTAGCACCACGCGACAGGTCAGCGGTGTCATCGACGCCTTCGAGGTAGGCGAAGCATTTTTTGGCAGTTTCAAAGCCACCGAACTTCATCGCGGATTCAGGGAATACCTTCATGACATTGAGACCATTACCGACGAAGAAAGAGCGCCATCCCAGGCTATATATGTGCTTGACTGCCTGCAACGTAGTAAGAGGATGATTTGAGCTTTGGGCGATCATATAGACCTTAATGCGGTCAAATGGAGCTGTACATGTTCGGCTAATCACGCCTGCGAGACCACCAGCCCAAAAGTATCCCATGCCGTTGGAGCTCTCCGAGCTCAAGAGGACGTCGCTGTCGGCCGAGATTTCGAGATCCTCGGTAAAGAACTCGTATGCTCTGTGGAAAAACCTTCCCTTTTCACCATTAAGAGGCACAAGAACCAAGTGATTAACGAACTCGTCCAGGGTGACCTCTCCATCTTTGTTTGTGTCCAGCACGTTTGTGAATATTGCCTGAATTTTTGCCGGGTCATATTGCACGCCCGTGGAGTTCAGGTAGGTAAAAACGTCGTCAATGCTAATGCGGTTGTCTTTATCTTTGTCGAGACGCTCGAACATGCTGTACAAATGTTTTGTGCGGTTGTGCAAGAACTGCTCAAACCTACTGAGGGGTACTCGTTTCAGTTCCGGTTTTGACTCGGTGGCAGCAGAGGCCTGGCCTTGGTTCTGTGAAGTTTGATCCTTGACAGCAATTTCAGCGTTCCCCGGTAATACGGACGCTGCTTTAAGAGTTTCCGAACTCGCATCCGATCCCGCAGGTGCTTGTTTCGTAGCGTCAAAATGAGCTATAGTTTCGAGGATTCTTGAAGCAATCTTCTCTGTTTTTTCAGTATCATCGTCAGCTTGTCGATAAGTATCTGCCAAGAGCTGGCTTAACAGTGTTGTATCAACTTCTGCCTCATTAGAAGTGTTGGTAGTGGTGTCTGCCTGAGCGCTGCTGCTGCCGCTGCTGCGGTCGTCCTCAGGTTGATCTGGAACAGGACCTTTCCTTTGCAACAGCTCGTGAAGTCGTTTTAATAGCTCAGACGCCATCAGCGCGTCTTTTGCGTACTCAACTTCCTAAAATGTCTGGCTAACGGCACCGTAGCAGTCACGATGATCTTTCCTTTCCCTCTCCCGTTTAATGTGGTGGTAATGGTGATTTGGGTGTGTAAGGTTTGTCTGCTAATATCACCCTGGGAAATCGTGCGTGAGCCTATGGGCGTTTGTGGAGAGTGGTGTAGTCAGAGATGTGGAGACGATGTCAAGGGAGGGTCTGCAGCTACACTGTGTAGTTGTGGTTATTACTGACTACTGTAGCTACCTACCTCAAGCAATTCCTCTGGGCTTGGGCTAATAAAGCTAACTAACTAACCTTGGGTTCGTCTAAAAGTAACCAGTTTGCCTAGCTAGCTCTCTGCGTGTTCCTTGGGACGAAGCAAAAGCAGAGATCTCTGTTAGCTGCAGCTAACCAAGCTGTCCTCTTCGTTTTTACTAATCCTCTGATTGGGCAGACTGGAGGTTCCCCTTGGGCTATTAAGTTCGGCTTGGGGCCTATTCCATTTTGACCAAATTGGTAAACCCATGCTCATGATCCCACACTGATCTAACACGGGGTCATTGAGATGGGAGAGAGAAGCCTCTTTGCAGCTCGGTTTCGGCTTAGTTACTTAGGTAAACTGTAATGAAGTGAGTTGGGAGTTTGGTGCGGACGACGTCACCTGACTAGTAGTAGCCGTAGTCAGCCATTTCAAGGCGCCAGCCAAGTAGAGACGAGACGTCGTTAAGCCACACAGCTCCGAGGGTGATAGCATACAAATGAGCTTCAGACAGGTAGACATCGACAGACTAGACCCTGATTCGGTCGTTAATTACGTCCCGGAGATAACTCCAAGTGGTGTTACCTTGGCAGATGTTCAGCAGGTCTCTGCGACTGTGAAGAGCCACATCCAGTCGGGTGCCGGTCCTGCTGCCCTCCAAGCCGCTGTTGCCAATCCACCATTTGGCAGCGATGAGGCCACAAAAGATGCGGCTCTCAAAAACGTCCTCACTGTACTCGGGAGTCTGCGAGTGTCTGACATCGAGGGAGCTGTCAAGGGTCTCTCCCCGGCAGAGAGAGTCACTCTTGTTAAGTACATTTACAAGGCAATGGGAACTACACAAGGAAAACAGAACGGTGGCATCTTGCTAAATTGGCTCGAGCGGACCGTTTCCATTGTTGGCCAGGGCGTCATCATTCGCCACATCTCGGACCGCCGTCAAGTTTAGTTTCTGAACCAGTCCTCGCGACGTGCATCCTGAGCTATTCTCATGCATTTTTATGTACCAATTGATGAACTACATGTAAGTTATGTACCTTAAACAAAAAGATCAAAGGACCAGCGGCTTGAAGCCCGTTGATCGGCCACTGACTAGTCAAGGCAACCTGCACCCAATGCTGAAAATCCAGCCAGCTCAAAGAGTTATACTGAGATAGACACAGACTTGACGCTAAAAATTTTGCTATATTTACAGAGTCTGCCGATTTATCGCTGGTTTGGGCCCATTTTGTAGTTATCCAAACTAGGCATTTTAGACTGCTATTCGAGCTCGACAACCAAACCTTGTGTGTGTAACGTAATAATATCAACAATTCCGATTTCATCACTCTGGCTTGCAGCTTCGCGTTCTCACCGCTGAGGCTCAGTTGACGGCTTTATGAGTGAAATGAAGCGAAGGGGATCAGACTTCAACGACCAAGAGGCGTCCGCGAAAAAGGCGAAGGCAGATGAAAATCTGTCGAACCCCGCAGCGACTGAGGCTAGCGAGATCGTCACTCCTGCCTCTCCACAAACTGACGTGACGAAACCAGTAAATACAGAAACATCCACCGACAACAAAGATCATGATAGGACTGAGACGCCTGACAAGAAATCAGAGGAGTCTGAGCCGAGCAAGTTGACGACAGATGATGACTCTGGTAAGATAGTGCCCGAGTCGGCTGGTGCCGCGAATGCTAATAATGACAAGGTAAATGACGACGAATCTTCAGCTAAAACTGCTCCTGGTGAGACTATAGCGGAAGCAGACAAAGAGACCAAAGCAGATGCCTCGAAGGGTGAAGTAGAGCCCAAGGCTGAGACGAAGCCGACAAAGACCGTTGGGGGATTTGGTGCTTTCAGCTCGGGATCTGGATTTGGTGGGTTCAGTTCATTCGGTAAGGCGACATCAGCGTTCGGCTCGACCAATAATAATGGCGATGTTAAGAAGGCTACACCATGGGCTGTGAAAGAACCCGAGTCTGAGGGTAGCACTAAAGACAGTTCCAAAGAGCCAGAGGGATCAGAAAAGATGCCTGTCAATTCAGTTTTCCTCAATGGCGAGAAACAGAAACCCACGGGCTCTGCCCTTCTTGATAAAGAGCAGAAAGTTGTAACTGGCGAAGAGGAAGAGGAGACCGAATATTCTCAAAGAGTGAAGATATATGCCGTCAAACTTAAAGAAGATAAAGGCGGTTGGAAAGAGCGTGGAACGGGTGCTTTGAAAGTCAATGTCGATGCTAAGGGCCGACGAAGGCTGGTCATGCGTGCCGACGGCGTGCTTAGAGTCGCCCTCAATCTTCCGCTCGTAAAGAACATGACCGTGAGCAAAGGATTCAAGAGCTCACTCGCATCAGATAAATTCATCCGTATAAGCGGTATTGAGGAAGGAGACGCTTATCAGTTCGCCTTCAAGTGTGCTAGCGAAGAGGCTGCTGAGGATCTCTTCGAGGAAATTGAGAAGGCACTCCCATGACATTAGAACAATCTTCTTCATCTAATTTGCTTTATGAGGCTCAAATATATATAATAAATCTAGAGTTTGCCGAAACATGGACGAGATAGCTTTTAGTGCATGTACCTATTCATGTTTTCTTGAACACTAGCGTAACAACCGTGCTTCCTTGACTTCCTCCAAAAGTGAATTGGGGATAGTCCAATGACTGAATCTCCCAATCGATGAATTGAGGCTTGAATACGCTCAAAAGTTCGTCCTTGGTAAAATTACAGCTGGTGATAATAAATTCAGACTTCACCAGAGGAGCGACACACCGTGCGTATTTATGGATCACATCGCGCTCGCCGCTGAGAGCGATTGCGTCAAGAGTACCCTTATCGAATACAATGTCAAACTTTTTGTTAGTCCAGTCAGGGTTATTTAGGAAATCCACTTGTTGGAACTTGATGTCACTGAAACCTTGAGTTTTGCAAATTGATGTGGCGAGCTCAATTGAGGTAGAGGCGTAATCTATGCCCAAAAACTCTCCCTCTACTCCGGCCTCTCTAAGCGCAAAGAGAAGCATGCCATTTCCAGTCCCAAGGTCTAAAACAGTACGGTCCGCTTCATTCTCGAGGTTGTCCACAAGAAAGTCAACCATCCTATCCTGAGCTCCACTATCATCGAACCAGCATTCTCCAGTATCCTCGGGATTATCGTTGAAATTCCTTATCTCAGTCTCGTAAAACTTGTCCCAGTATTCCTGGCGGCCAAGCCGTGATTCACTGAGCTCCATGCTATGCCACACTTTATTTTTCACCTAGAATTGTTACCTCATATTCTCAGCCTAATCCGACCCTCATCTGCTAACTAACTAACTTTATGCCAAAGTGACAATCGGGCCCACAAAAGGACGCATAAACCCTCTCCTCCCAACGACCTCATCTCCCAGCTTTTTGACAAGCCACAACTTATACGCGCCAAGGGTCAGCGCGCTATTCGCCGCCTTACCTCTCGGGAATTGACTAAATCTATGGCTCGCTAGTTACTAAAGCGAGAAAGATAACGATGCTAACTCATGCAAAATGTCCCGTTAGAACATATAACGCGCCGCAAAGCCCCTCTGAGCTGATAGGGGGTGGGGGGGATGGACCTCTCCTGATCTTATTGGGAGAATAGCGAAATTTGGCCTGGGACGATGTCAATTTCCCCCTCTCAACTAGAATCAGGCAAGAAGGCGATACTCGAAAATGCTTTTCAGAGCCGTCTTCAGAGCCTTGAAATCTCATGTGTTCTGAGCGTTGGAAACAAGACATGGCTAAAATTATTACCCGAGAATCTAAAACTAAAAAAGTCTCGGAATCATAAATTTCATCGCCTTGCATATATTGTGCTCTAGATCGGGCTCCCGCATTTAGAGCTTGCCAGCCCTTTTTGGCTTGTTAAATGGAGCCATTGAGCTTAGAACGGGGTTAACCCTGCTCGTTAAGCGGTGCCTGAATGCGTTCTAGTCGGCAGGTGCGGTGTAAGCGAACACCGCCTTGCATAGTAATGCCGAGATCCGGGTTTGACTTTCACTTAATTGAATAACGGTTAACTTATATCGCATCATCGTACACTAATAATTTGGAGCCTCACCAAAAAAAAAAACTAGCGTACCTGAGGGAACGACGCGTGCAATCTGTGGTCTTCACAACAGGGTCTGTGCCCAGTGCCTATTTTTCGACATATTTCACGAAATCACAGGATTACCCAGCTCAAGTTTTTCGCATAACCTCGACCGTCAACGCGCTGGCTCTATATGGTCGACGGCGGGGAATTCACCAGCAACTTAAGTAGCGATCAATCAAGAGTGCCTACTGATCTTGACGATGAAAAACTCGCTTCAGAAAGCGTGATCGATCAAAAGCTCGACGTGACTGACTGCACCGAGCACAAGTCAATATCGGACGAGGTGAGCATACAAGGTATACCCGATGGAGGCTGGCGAGGTTGGTTAGTAGTGCTTGGAAGTTTTACGGCAATCATCTCGACTTTCGGTGTCTCCAACTCATCTGGTACCATTGAGCACTACCTTAAACAAGAACGTTTGTCGCAGTATTCAGAATCGGAGATTGGCTGGATCTTCTCATTATGGCTCTTCTTCATGTATTTTGGTGGTGTCCAAACCGGTCCAATCTTTGATGCGTATGGTCTCAGACCGCTTTTAATCCCTGGTTGCATCGGCTACGTTGCTAGCATCTTCATTTTGAGCGTGTGCAAAGAATATTATCAGTTCATCCTTGGCTTTTCTGTCCTCGGTGGAATTTCATGTTCAATGATTTTCAATCCCTCAATTACCGTAATTGGGCATTGGTTTTTGAAGCGTAGAGCTCTCGCTACGGGCCTCTCTGCAGCCGGAGGGTCAATCGGAGGCATTTACATGCCGCTGATGCTTAACCAACTTTTTAACACTATTGGCTATGGTTGGGCGATTCGTGTGATGGCGTTCATTATTCTGTTTTTGCTGATCATTAGCTGCTTGACATTGGAAAGCAGGCATGTGAAGCGAAAAGTAGACTGGCGAGAAGCCCTAATTGACGTACGGTCCTTGCGTATCAAAGAGTTCGCGGCGTGTGTAGCAGGCATTTTCCTTGTTGAATGGGGCGTGTTTGTTCCTGTGGTCTACATTGTATCCTATGCACGCGCTCAAAACTTGTCCCTCGGATACGCAAATGCTTTGCTTGCGTATTTGAATGTTGGCTCCACCCTCGGCAGGACGCTACCTGGTTGGTTTGCTGATCGCTATGGTAATTATAATGTGATGGTTATCACCTCTCTTGTCACCGGAATCATGATTCTTGCCGTGTGGCTTCCCGCTGGTACATCTAAAGGAGGGTTGACTGCTTTCGTGGTCCTTTTCGGATTTTGGTCAGGATCAACTATTAGTCTTACCCCAGTTTGCGTCGCCGCTATATCAAAAACGAAAGACTATGGAAAACGTTACGGAACGGCGTACTCGATCTCTAGTATTGGTGTCCTGACTGGCCTTCCCATTGCTGGAGCGCTCACTGCACACAACTTTCGTGGCTTGATTATTTTTGCTGGCGTAGTCTATATTGCTGGATCAGCGAGTTTCTTTGCCTCTCGAATGTTTGCAGCTGGCAGGCAACCGATCTTCTGAGAGAGACTAATGTCTTTTCATAACCATTCGGCTGTCTCACGACGGCCTCACTATTTATTGTAACGTTAGCCATATTATGATCATAAATTAAATTAATATTTCCGGAGAGTCCGACCACCAGCGCGCGGGTCTGCGGGCAGCGAGTTTGAAAGGGGGGCTTGAGTTTGTTGCACACGTCGATTCAAAGAAGTCCCATTCGGGTTTAATGATCTAGGATCCATGCGATCTTCGTTTCGATTGGTTCCACTCGGGCGACTTTGTCGTGAATCACGGAAGTCACGAGAAGCAAAAGATTCACGGCTGTCGCGTGAACCTCGTGAATTGTCGCTCCGACGGGAGGTGGAATTATTTGAGCCATAACCTCTAGAGTGGGTGTTGCTGTGATTATTGCTCCCGGCCATAGTTCTCGGCATATCACGATTGTTTGTTCGGTATTCTTTCTGGTACCCAGCTGCTTGTCCGTGTCTTCTCTTTTCAACACGTCCTGGCATGGTACCTCCGTGAGGCCGCTTCCTGGCAAGCTCAGCCAGCTGATGCTTCATACCTTGTCTACCACCCTTCCCTCCTCCAAGTCTACGGGGTTTCCATGACTTCTGGAGTCTGCTTCGCTCAGTATCAGTGATTATTCTTCTCCCCTTGATTAAAGCACCATTTTCTGAGTGAAGAGCTGCCCTCATATCAGACTGGGACTCGAAAACAATGAAAGCATATCCTCGCGACTTGTTGGAGCCCTGCTCACGAACAATTGTTACCTTCCGGATTTTTCCATGCTTGGCGAAGTGATTCGATAAGTCGTCCTCTTCAATAACGTATCTGAGCCTGCCAACGAACAATGTACATCTTGGGTCTTCAGCGATGGTATCATAATTTCGTGAACTCCAGCTGAGAAAATTCTTGCGCAGAAGTTCCTCGTTGGCTGCAACCTTGGCGTTTTTGAGGTCCCTTCTTTTCTGTAGCTCAGATTTTGAATGTGAGTAGGTACATTGGTCCTTGTAGAGCTGCACACTTGACAAAAGAGAGGCAACACCAGATATTGGCGGAGTTCTACGAATCTCAGGTGCTATATCGATCGGAGGGACGAACCTTGGTGGCAGTCGAGGATGGAACAGAGCCTTGACTTCTTTGTTCATGGCCAATTCACTCTATAAATCAGTTCTTATTTTCAAACGCTTCAACGCGAGGTGAAGATGCCATTACGTTACGAGCCATTGCGTTCACTGCCTGCAAAATTATGCGTTAACAGTACCCGATGGCTGGGATGATAGCCCAGCTATTTCTAATGGCTGTCCAGGAATGGTGAATGTACGGTGCCAGAGGTGGGAATGGCAGAGTAATATCCCAATGGCTGGGACGTGGCCCAACTATTTCTAATGGCTGTAGAGGAACGGTAAGTGTATGGCGCCAGATATGAGAATGGCAGAATATCTCACAAACGGTTGTCCACAAATGGTGTATCGTGCCGGGGATGTGAATGACAGTGTGACGTTAGTATCCTAATAGCTGCAACTGGACTACAATGATATAGTGTTAGTGTGGTCACTACCTGCTTACCTGCGATTTCATCAACCGCGCCAAGTTAACTTGCAGGGTACACGACGCATTGTTTGCGAGTTGAGGCTAGTAAAAATGAACACAATATACAGAACCTCACGGTTCACAGCCCCCAAACCTCTCGCCTGATTGGCAGATGCAAGTGAGATCGGAGAAGACCTTGGGCTAGAGCTGCTTACCGCCTCCTCTCACTGCCACTAACGACACTGATGTATAGTATGTCACCGATATGGTCAACTTACGCGAGGCGTTACTCGCAAGTTTATTCTAGCAAAAATTCACGTCCTGTAGTTTACGGCCACAATCCACACATCTTGCGCCGCTTTCGGGGGAACGCTTGTAAGATCAAAATGGTATCTCAGGCTGGTGCTGTTTGCCTGCTCCATAAACGAGTTTGCCATCGACGGCATCAGCGCATACATCACAGTAACCTTTTACAATCTGATAACTTGTGGTTCGATCAATTGACTCTAAGATCAAGCTCTATTGACCCGATGAAAATGGTTGCCTGCCTGTTTCCCCTTAAACTGGTGCCAATGGCTAGAGGCTGACTGATCACTCGAGCTGTGGAGTGTCGGAGTGCTGGCAGTTGCACGTAAGTTGTAGATACGAACAAGCTGGAGCTCAATTCTTAGCACTGAGGCACCTGAAGGTCTGCATGATTAACCTCGCGTGCGCTGCGACAGTCAGTTTTGACGGAGCTTCTTTGCTTATCTGACGATGTCACCAGATCTTGGGGCCGAGCCAACACCGTCTCTACTCTAGAAACGAGTATCAAGAGTTGTTGATTCGCGGCACTAACGTCTCAGAGCTTTGCTTTCGGCGAAGCCACGTCACTTTTGACAGAGTTTCGGCCGCTTATCTGGCGACACCGCGAGGCTGGCCTTCACTTAGCATGAACCCCTGGGAGACTCTAAGTGTCACCAGGTCTTGCGGCAGTCCCGTTAACGTCTCTATATTAGAAGCGAGCGATAAAGGTTTTGTTTCAGAGCCCCGTCACTTTTGATGACGCATTGGCTGCTTATCTGGCGGAGACGAGACCTTCTGGTAGGAATGGCTGAGGCAGTGTCTTGGCGGCGGATGCAGTCTTTATTTTCGGGGCTCTTTTTGCACGAAGTACCGTGAGAATTTGGCGGAGCCCCGATAAGAATGGCAAATGATAAGACGCTAAAGGTGGTAACGGCAGAGTAATATACTAGTCTACTTCTCTCAGTCGCAGCTTAGGCAGTCTGCGGAGGGCAGTAGAGAGCCCGTCTTTGGAACATCAGATTTGTTTTATAAACGGAAGCTGATGATCTCAATGATGGTCGTTGATAGGACGTTTAAATAAATTGAGCATATTTTAGTTGTGTAAAATATATGCAATGCTTGGCGAATCACTTCGATGGGAACTGTGATTCACATAGCCGTTCGAACTCTGTGAATTCGTCCTCCTTGATTTTATAGCAGTGTTCAAGTGCTGGGAACTGGCCAGAGCGTACATCGGCAGCGTAATTTTCTACAGCTGCAACGTTATCTTCGAGCATAGTGCCATACCGCTTCAGGAATTTTGGCTGGAACGCGTCGAAAGCACCAAGCATATCTAGCTGTACAAGTACTTGGCCAGCAGTGCCTGGACCAGCTCCTATTCCAATCATCGGAATTTTGACCTTCTGCTGGATGATGCGGCCAACTCGATCTGGGACACCTTCTATAACGAACATCGAGGCACCAGCTTCTTCCAGGGCTATGGCGTCCTCTAAAACTCTCATTGCAGAGGTTGCATTTCTGCCCTGGACCTTGAAACCACCGGTGCTTAGCTGCCTTTGCGGTGTAAGACCAATGTGTGGCATCGTGGGAATTCCATAACTGCTGAGATGTTTAACCGTGGGCGCTAGTTCACGCCCACCCTCAAACTTTACCATTTCGGCCCTGCCATATTTGAGCATCTTCATTGCGTTCTCGCATGCTTGCTTCGGAGAAATCTCGTAGCTTCCAAAAGGAAGGTCAGCTACCAGAAACGGCCGCGAAGCACCACGTCTGACCGCCCTCGTGTGGTGCATCATATCATCTAAAGTGATCTCAGACGTATCCTGATAGCCCAATGACACCATAGCAAGCGAATCCCCGACAAGAACTATATCGACTCCAGCTTTATCGGCTATTCTTGATGATAGCGCGTCATGCGCTGTTAAAACGACGATTGGCGTGCGGTTTTTGTGCTTTTCATAGAGAGATGGCAATGTTACCTTGGCACTTTGTCCTGGCGCATTATAGTGACTTGCGCGGGTAGCTTGTCTGAGTGCGCTCTTGACTCCCTTAGCCGACCTCCTCGTGAGCGGCAGCATACAGGTAGTTAACCTAGTCTCTGTGTCGAACGCCCGAAGCCGAAAAAAATGTATGACAGCGATCTCTTGGTCCCCGCGCTGGGGATGCAGATGCCTGACAAAACGAGGTCCCAACATGACCATATAAAATAACCGTTGGGAACGCGTCTCCTTATGACAGTCCCCCAAGGAACGAAAGCTGACTTGTGCCTGTGTATGCAAGTGCAGACTGCGTGTTTATATCGAGGAATTGTATCTTGAGGTTGTTCAGTATTATACTACTAATACTGTAATCTACACTGACACAATATCAAAACTTAAGCCTGATTCAAAGGCTAGCGTAAAAGTCTATATTATCATTCTTGACATCCCCAAGCCTCATCCCAATAATTTTGACAAATTTCAAAGTGACTGCCCTACCCTGAACCGAGCACCCTCAAGCCTTACGAGCTAATAGGCGAAATTTCGGATGTTTTCTGGAGATGGCTAAAATGCTTGCGTGAAATTTGCATGTGAGATTCTTTACTTGAGATTCTATAACACTGTTGCAAACCCTTAATTGAAACTCAAGAGTCAGATACGACCCATTATTGGGTGTTCTTGATTGGACTAGAACCGTGCATGTAATAAATAAGCAGAAGCAAGTCGTTTAACACCTTTACTATACACACGAGCATGCTTCCGTGGTCAACTGTGGAGAGCATTCCAGCTACCGAGCCCGTGTATTTGCCGAGTAAGTTGGATGGAAAGAAGATTCGTCTAGACGAGCTCGTGAATTCTAAGGTTCCAGAGGCAAATTCAGGAGCATGGTATTACAACAAATACTTCCTAGGCAACGGACATATTCAGACATTTTTGGCCAGTTCAGCCTACGAGAATCAATATAAGATTCACTATGGGCGCCGTATATTCCAGTGGACCGATGGATCTGAGATCAGTGTAGACTATGCAATTGCTGATGACCAGAAGTCGTCGATGGACAACTGGGCACCACGCGAGGGACTTCCGCGTCTGCCTATAAGAACACGCTTCTTACGTCCTGAAGAAGTGTTACGCTTGGATGATCCAACACTTGAGAAACCAATCGTTATTAGTCTACATGGACTTACCGGTGGATCTCATGAAAATTATGTCCGAGCGACAATTGAGCAACTCTTGAAAAAAGGCTTTGATTGTGCTGTCCTAAACACTCGTGGATGCAACCGCACTAAGCTGACCACTCCAGTCCTCTTCAATGCTGCCTGGACAGAAGATATACGCCAATTAATCGGCCACATTACGCGTACACAACCAGAACGACCCATCTACCTAGTGGGATACTCATTGGGAGCTGCGATTCTAGCCAATTATCTTGGCCAAGAAGTCGATAACTTCCCCAAGCAGATTGTCACCGCATCGATTGTTGCTGCGCCATGGTCACTTGGCCTCTCTAATTTCACTTTAGTGAACTCTTTCCTGGGGCGAAATGTTTACTGTCGGTCAATGTCTGCTAATCTGTGCAGAGTTGTTCGGAATAATCGCACTGAATTGGAACAGAGCCCTGAGATGTCCAAGCTTATCAGAAATCTTGACGAGAGGCTCAAACAAAGCGGTGGAAGCTTGACTAGGATCGACGAATTTGATGATCTCATGACTGCCCCTGCTTTCGGTTTCAATTCAGCTTACGACTATTATAGGACGTGTAGCCCCAATCAGAGGATGCGTGACATTCGCGTTCCTTCTTTGGTGCTACATGCGAAAGATGACCCAATCATCATCGATGGAGCGTTCCCGTACAATGATATCAAGAGCAATCCTAATTTGCATACGGTTACTACCAGCACTGGCGGACATTTAGGCTGGTTTAAAGCGGATGGTGGGCGCTGGTACTCTAGTGTGATTGCCGATTACTTTGCTGCCTTCAGAGATAGTATTGACATCTTGAAACGCGAAGGTATTCCTTCGCAACAACCGCGACTTTTCCATGATAAGTTCAATGTCGAGGCTGTTCTGGAGCGCGCATCGAAATAGTTTAATATCTATCTGAGTTAAAGTACGAACGTTTTGTCAAACTCCGCGCATAGAAATTGATACTGCGGCTGGAGGTTTTCGCTTATATGCTCGCCATAATATCGGAGAGCCTTCTCCACGGACGCTTTGAAACTTGTAAAGCATTCTTGGAAGCCGGTATCATCTTTATACATACCATACCATTTGATTCCACCATTGAGAGGAGCGTGAATAGCACCAGTGAGGACGAGCTCAAGGTGCCTCAAATCCCCAATGTCAAGCGAATGGGAAAGCTGCTCTGCCTTTGAATTGAGGTCTTCGATCGCAATCTGAAGAGCCAGGATACGATCCTCTCGGACAGAGGACACATGCATGAATCGCGATAGGGTCAATGAAGCGCTCACGGTGTAGAATAGACGACTGATCCCCTCACCATGAGAGTGGGAGGAACTGCTATCATTAGGACTAATAATCGGCTTGTCGCGCGAGAACGTCGTGGGAGGCAGCGACTCCCCAGGGTAATCCGGAGATCTTTCGCTGAAAACTGCTTGGACTTCAGAGACCATGAAAGTATCGGAGGTCGGTTGAGCCGAAGACAGGCTACTCTGGCCTATACATTGAAATTCCAGGGCCAATATATCGAGTACATTGCCAAGATGCTTGCGCTCTCCCCTGTAAATGTAGGAGCGCCCGGTGAGGAAGCCCATACCTATTGCATCGGATTTGAATTCGACAAGATAAAAGTGTCTTTTTGCCCCGTTAGCTGCACTACTGGCTAGGTGGTCGCAAAGATCAGCCAATCGATGTGCCTCTGTGGCTAGCAGATGATGCTCCTCAGCAGACGCGAAATGGTCAATGAGCTGCTGCCTGATGATGACAGCCTCTAGAGTATATCCCTGTTCCTCCAGAACTTGTGCTCCTTGGCTTGCTAGCGCAAATCGCCGATCGTACTCCGACTGAAGTGGCATCATCAAGGTTGGACTCGGCGGAAGCATATTTAGCTTATTCCATGCATGTGAGGCGCCAAGTTGGTATAGCGCGATTCCGCGGCCACGTGCATCGTGGCTGCAATCTGAGATGATAGATTCCAAGCAACTTCTGTACAGATTCAAGAATCCGGCTTTACGTAGCCCTGATAGGTATTCTTGCCTGGGCAACAGTGACTGTGGGAAGGACTGCATGGCTACACGGCAACGCAGGGCCCTCTCAACATTCTCTAATGTTCGCTTGTAAACTATCGGACTGTCACTGGTAAGCGTCGCCCTCAGCTGCAGGAACAGTGGGCCGATGTCGAGTTCTTGCGTTGGCACAGATAGACACAGGTAGTCGAATGCCAGAATGAGAAGCTCTCCGAAAGAGACGAGGTTTCCCTCCATCACTACCCAGTGTGCGGTCATTCTCTCCTTTAAAATGCGAACTGTCAGTTCTCTAGCATTTGTGGTATCTTTACCACCAGCCGACCCGATCAGAAAGAGTTGAGCATAAGACTCCACAGACTTATCCAAGATTGCTTTCCCCTCGAATCCTAGCCTATCCCAGGCGGTACTTATAAGGCCCACTGTGGACGAAAAGATCGAGCCCTGAGGGCGGTCCTGCACAAATCTCGTCAGAATATCTTCATAGTCTTGGGTCCTTTGATGCCCCATCAGCTTTAGAGCGGCAGTAATTATGTCGACACTTAATCTCTCCTGATCTTTGAGGGTTGGCATTGCTGAGTCTGATGACTTTTCGTCTGTGATGAGGATGGACGCCGACTCAAGAAGATTCAGAGCCTTGCGAGATAGCAAGTCATTAAGCGATATCCACACTGCTGGGATACTGAGGCCAATGATAGCTTTAGCCAAAGACAAAAGAGCTTCTGCGTCGAGCTCTGCCCTTTTGGAATGATCAAATAGTACACAGAGCTCAACTGCAGCTTCAAAGGTATTTTGGGCTGGCTGTGTCTGTAGGTCAACTATCTGAAGGCGGCACACGTCCGGAAACAACGCCCCTAGCTTTGTCGCTTGCGTAGGCAGCAGAGCCAGTATCAAACTGGCTATTCCGGGTCCAAACTGCTCTCTATATGGAATAAGTGATAGAACCGCTGAAACAGCACGTATTTCAGACACTGTTCGCGACCGGGACCTCCAAAATGGGACGATCCAATTATGGGCCTGGTACCTCAGTAATGTAGCAAGCCGGGCTTCGTTGCTGGTTAAGAACAATGTCCGTGCAATGAGACTATAGAAAGCCACTGCAACATCATGCACTGGTACGACGCAATTCATAATCGAGACAAGCTGTGAAACCAGATCAGAAGTAACCTCGAAGGATGCTACACCAGGAGTCGTTCCAATCCTTTGACCCAGATAAAGGCTCTCGAGACCGTCTAGGCAAAGAGCTTGCAGCCTTCTTGTTACGACATCTGTCGGAAGCTGAAAAAAGGCCTTGAGTGAACTTGTCAGAGCGGTGAGGGAAGTGGAATGCTCGACGATAGGCAAGTACCTGCGCATAAGGTTCCCGATAAAAGGAAAGAGGCGCAAAAGTCCCTCGATGTTTCTATACCAGAGCTCGTCGATTGCTCTCTTCATGCTGCTGATAAGAGACTTGACGAAAGGGGCGTCAGAGGCTGCTCGAGGCTGGAAGAGATATTCTTTCTCTTTCCTGGAGCCCCATTCAAAGAGCTTTACGAGTGCAGTCATTGCAGCGTGGGATATTCCAGGGTCGGCGTTCTCAGAGATGAGCTCGACAAATCTTTTCGCCAAGTTTTCAAACCATAAGTTCGCATTAGCTGCACTCGGTGAAAAGAAGCCGAGTACTTTTTCGAGCTTACGGCTACCTTGAGAGAAAATAGTACCTAGCTCGTCCGGAATTACATTCAGCGAGACAACCACACAGCTCACTTCAAGTGATCCAACTTTCGAGCCCTTGCCAATGACATTAAGTGCGAATAGACTCACATTCGACTTACCGGTCTTGTGCTTCACTACCCCAGTCGCTAAAACATTCTGGCCACTGAGAAGCTCAACTGTGTGTGATTCTGTCACTGGAAGAACTGCGGAGATCTCGACATCTTCTCCTGTGATGGCTGAGGCATGCTCCTCGGTTCCACGCACGCGAGCCCACAAGGTATCATTTGCAGAAAGGTCGAGCGAGCCAAGGAATCGCTTAAGGCACAACATTCCATACTGAACAAAAACAAATTCACCCCCAAGAACATTGACGGAATCGCTCAGAAGAGAACGCACCACTATGAGCCCCTGGGGCGTGTTCCCCGACTTGCATGCCGTCAGGTCTACGTCCACTGGCCTCTCATGGTAAAGCCGTAGGTCACTAGCAGCGCCTGAAATGAGATCTTTGAATAACTGCCTCATTTTTCTCCGATTCTTTTCCTTAAGAGTGAAAAGCTTAACCTTTAGTTTCTGTGAACCTCCGTCCCCGATCTGGGGGTCCAAGGTGGCTGATATGTTCGCAAATCCAGCTGCTAAGATATCAACCCCATGCTCCTGTTTGACCCCAAGCTGTATAACTAGAGCAACTCTTTGGGCTGTGGGCATTATGTGCCGAAACACACAACTCGGCTCACTTGGAACACCATCACTCATGGATTCAGTTGAAAAGACATAATCCGCTGTCAACCTCTCTATCTCAGTTGTGAGGTGCAGTCTGAAGATACTATTTCCAAATATTTTTGACGGCTTGATAGTAACAACTACATCACGCGGCAGCCAACTTTCCGCGGGTTTGGCGCCAGCCACGGCGCTTAGGGCCTGGTCGACCTGCAGTTTTGCGACAGACGTTGGAGGCATGTTTCTGACGATTGATCCATCACAAGGCTCTCGTACAACCAATGGAAGGTTTAAAGAGGTTTGGTAGCGCGATATTAGCGCTAAAGCTTCTGGCACGTTTCGATCGGCCGCAAGCCTCAGCAATCGCTGTGAAGAAGAGGCAAGCTCATCCTCGCGAGTTTGATATCGGCATATTGACTTCAACCAAGATATAGCGGTACAGTAAACATTATAGCGGAAGTCCATGATTTCTGTCCTCTCAAATAGATCAGACGGCAAGGCCAGCTCAGACCTGGCACATCCTGAACTCTCGTTCTTCACGTAAAACTCAGTGAAAGTACGTGGGGTACCCTCTAAATTCCAAAAACCACTCTCAGAGTCACACTTGAGCATGTAGCCCTTGAGTAGATGGTCGTCTTCATCTTGCTGAAGTGCCACAAAGGTAACCTTAGACTCAGTTGATGCCCAGGATGACACCTGTGGCCTCTGCAGCCATCTCCATTCGCGTAGCCTGTCCATAAATTCAAGTCTCTGTACTTTGAGATTATTTCGGTTGTTTTTATAAGATATGACCCTTCAAAGGTAAGACTTTGAGGTTCTTAACAGCGGTCGGCTGAGTAGTTATTTGGGTTAGGGTTATTATGGAAATATGGACCACAAAGACGACAGTGTTAACTGGAGGTGCATGGATAGCTAATTAAATACAATGCTATGCGTGGCTACTATGTGACGAAGCGCTATCTGATGATCCATCATCACTAGCAGCAGCGCCCCAATTAGATCTCAGAGTATTTTGCCTTATAACAAGACTTTCCTGCTGGAGACGGTACTCTTCGCCTTCGGCCGCATTATCATCAATGTTACTCAGGGAGTGTCCGAGAGATCCTTTTGAGCTATGATGACCCCGTCGCCCTCTGTAATAGTCTTGGAAAAGTTTGGCGCCTTTCTCATTAGGAGCCCCGGGGGACCTGCTCGGCTTGCTTCCGCTAGTGCTGGGCGAGGAAAAGTCGAAACTCTCCAGACGCTTATGATCAGAAAGATGCGTGGATCTGGCTGGAGTGGTGGACTCGTTTGACGACCCTGGTTTGTTGGAAGGGGTCATGTCAGTTGGTAGCGTCGGAGTCGTGTCCACAGTCAGCGAGGTTGAGGGTGAACCTAAATTCGCTGGTGATTTTGCCACACGTAAAGCAGTAACGGGTGCAATAACTCCTGGAGGTGGTACATCTGGAAGTTCAGGCTGCTCCTCAATCTTCCACGCACTCGCGAGACCAGGGAATGAGGATTCCGATGCAGTGTTGTAGACCGCATCCTTGTCACTGCTGCTTGTGTTGAAAAGTGCTGAGTATCGGTGCGTCATATTGTCAAGATTGTTCGACGATGAACTTACATCCTCAGACGAAGTATGAATGCGAGACGGTAGTTGCTGAGAATATTGCTCAATGTAATCTTCTTCTGGGTCGAACTCAGGGCTAGTATCATCATCCTCTGAATTAAACTGTGCTTCAGCACTTGAGATCACAGACTCAGCGTCGGAGCCAGATGGCTCAAGGACGTCACTCGCCGTGCGTCTAATAGAATCAGATGACTCTGTATCCCCGACTATAGAAGCTGCTGATCCCTCATAGTCCGAGGATGGATAATAGTCGTTACTGTCCGCATACGAAGAGGTGGCCCATTTGTATTCCTTCTCGTCCTCCCAGGCCTTCTCTTCTCGATGAATGATGGCCCGAACCGCAACAGCCCGACGTAAGTATGCACTCCAAGCGCCAACGAACTCCATAACTTCATCAAGCTCCATATCCAGGTCATCACTGATAATAACCGGTGTATCTGCATGGCGCCTGGAGGATCGTGAACGCCTTGAGCTTGTGCGTCTTGTCAATTGTCGCGGAAGCACGGCCGACTTACGCCAAGATGCTGGCCTAAACTGAGCTTTAGCACTTGTCGGCGATTGTGCATCACCTTGATGGGTAACAGCCTCAGGCGACCTGGAGCCAGGTCTGGGTGGGGTCATTGTCAATGATGCAATTGTGGCCTCCGCGGCCATTGTATCCAAGGGAAGGCTATCCCCTGATGTCGTGTGCATAGGATCTTCGCCCCTACTTCTCGTGGTTGTTGGCGTCGGGGCAATATTTTGAATCGGAGACTGATTAAGTCTAGCCTCGTTATCCCGAGTTGGAGTTTGAGGTACATCACCTGCCAAGCCTTGACCTTCTTCAGTCGTGGCCAAAGACGTATGAGATGGTTTGTGCGGGAGTTGGCTCTGGACGACCGGTTTGCGTACTGGCAAAGATACCTTGACCCAACTTTGGCGAGTATCGTTTCTGTCCAATATGACGCTAGGGTCGACACTGACACCTGACTTGACCTGGTGACGTACGTGTTTGTGTCGCCCCGCGAATTCAGCAGAGGGGACGACTGGAGTAGGCGCAGTAGGCGGTTGTGACCTCCGTGCATCTCTTGATCTCGTTTGTGTTGGCAAATTAATTTTTCCTGAAAGAGCGGCCATTGGATCAGTGGCTTTCCACGCTTGAACAGGACGAGAGGAGCGCCATGAGTCTGGCCGTGGGTGCTTTGAGATAAGGTCTTTGGTTCTAAATCTGAAATTCGAGGTTGATTGGTCGGGAGTGACAACGTAGCTTGACTGTCTTCTCAGATACCTCTTGCCAAAACGGTAGCGACGGACTCTACTCCACCATGTAAATCTTCTGAAAAACCGTCTTACCTTCTGTACAGGGGTCAATTTAACAGCATTTTGTCTTCGAAGACTAGGTGTTGACGCTAAACTCTCGAGGTCATCCGTTTGAGTGCCTCGGTGGGGTTGTTGAGCGTGTGACGTCCGCTTAAATGTAGCGCTTCTTCGTCCTAAAGGCTCTTGATGGATGCTAGTTTGGCGTCCATTGTTAGACGGCAGACTTGACGTACGTTGTCTGCTGGTGGATGGAGCCCTTAATCCAGTAGACAACCCCGGTCTGATGTGTATTGTGTCCGGATACTCTCCGTTCAGAGTCGTACCGATTGTCTGCCAACCGTCGTCCTCCATTTGAAACCTAAGACGAGGAGAGTTGAGAAGTAGAGCTACCCCAGCGGGACTTATAGATTCATTGACAAACATAAAGGCAACTCAGCCGCCTCGATGCTGTGGCTGGCTATGTGGAGTCGCTTTCATGCGAACTTCCTCTATTAATATGGGGTGGCTGGGCTGTATCAACGCAACCTAACCCTATTCCTTGCCACGAAATTAGACGATGGTGAAAAATATCTACGTGACACTTATCCAATGCGCCGAAGACGCGATCAGCGAGATCATATGGAATAAAATTGAGCTACGGGAGCTAATGCTTAAATATAAACTCGATATTTAAGGCTGGTGTCCTTCAAGCGCGTGTGGAAGCTACCGTAAAAAGTACTTTATGGTGATGAACACATAGGAATCACTAGCAATGGATCCATGAGATAGCTGTCAGCTCAAGAGCCTAATTTTTTTTTGTTTAAGTTTCAGCCGAAGCCATCTAGAGACTCTCGATCGCAAAAAGAGTGCCGGATATTCACATTTCTCTGCGCTATTTCGCTTCCGCATGCAGTTCCCTGCTTACGAAAGGGATATCCAGATCTAGTAAAGATCGAGCTTCATCTGCCTGCAATGGATAGAGCTACCTCGCCACGCCGGAATCATTATTTTAAGACGCGTGTTCGACAAATTTTAGGCGATTCGGTAACCGTTAGTGAGCCGCAATTGCAGGTGGTCTATCAAAAGCAAGCTGTCAACAGACGCAGAAATATAATTGTATAGAGGTCAACGTGACATACCCCAGTTTGACAGTGAATATCTGGCGATCCCTCTGGTCTTCTCTCGTCAATTTTAAGTGGTGGAGCAAGCTACCGATTTTTAAATTTATTGCAATTTTGTACTCACATCGCTTTAGTTTGACAAGCTAATACTACTTTGAAAATGCTGTGCGTAGCACAATGCCGTGACTTCAATGACATCTGTGACATCAACGCAATTAGTATTTTTTATATTGCCATAATTGTTGGGAGGAACATTGGGCCACAACTGTAAGTCGAGCGAATTGTGAGGGTGCGCGAAGGATTGATGGCGATGCTCTCTTGTTGGGAGCCCAGGAGAACCTGGTGAGAGCAGCTCAGCTTGGGGCTTGAACACCATGTATAAGCACATCGACAGGGCCATAGAGATGTGCGGTTAGCAGTCCTGGCACATTTCGACGTGTACTGTACAAGTTGACAGGTGAAATCAACCAAGTTTAGAGTTTGTGAAAGACGGAATGGCGCGATTCCAGTATCAAGTTAGTGAACTGCTTGATCTGGCTCACTCGCCCTTGGTCAAAGAACCAGAAGGCATGCAGCCTGTGGTTATCCGTCCTAAAGACCAACGACAACAGACAGGAACCGACGGTAATGCCGGGGCTAATAATGGTATGAGTAGGTCGCAGAGAGCTAGGAACCGTAGCCAACAATGGGCTGACGGTGGATCAAATGGTCATAATAGCTTTGTCTCTGGGAATCCACGACGATATGGAATCAATGGTGGTGCTTTTGGCGGTCTGGGCCGTCCCCACCATCACAAGAATGGGCTTCCTGGTGAGGTGCCAGAAGGCAACGATACCGAGGAAACTGTTGACTGGCTAGATCCCACTGCAGATGACCAGCCTTCATTAGCTTTTGGTGGCAAAGCAGACTCAGTCGCCGAGTTCGAGAGATGGAAGCAGACGAAGAAGCAGAGCTCTTTACGGAAAGCCGCATATGCGGATTCAGGAGATGATTCTAGAGAAGAAACATCTGCTGAAAATCCAACTGCATTCCAAGGGTCCGTATTAGGAGAATTAGACTTCAAGCAGGTGCAGGGACAAGAACAATCTGTGACCCAGCAGCCGTCTGCCTCGTCCTCAGACTTTTGGGACGCATCACCTTCGCTTTCCGCCCAGCCTGCTCAGAAACAGAATTCTGGCTCATCGCGGTTCTCTTCATTCTTTGGCCCGGGTAAGTCCCGCACTACAGGGTCTTCGTCGAACTCACAAACCCCAGTGGCTCAGGCTCCAGAACTTAGCGGTTCGAGTTCAGCCAATCCCGGGTTCCCTCCATTCGGGGCAATGTCAGGACCAGGAATGGGTCCTCCTCCGGGCCTCTCAGCTGTGCCCCCCGGCCTCGGATCAAACTCGAGCCCACATATGCAGGGTCCACCTCCGGGCTTGCGGGGAACCCAGGGAGTTCCTCCAGGCCTGAGTGCGCATATGAATATGCATGGGCCTCCAAGAGGGTTTGGGATTCCTCCTGGCGTTCCTCCAAGCGGTCCTCCACCTGGCCTTCATGGCCCTCCCCCGGGGCTGGGTCCCGGTGGCCCCCCTCCCGGTCTTCAGCGTGGCCATCCAGGTGCACCGCCGGGTTTGTTGCCACAACAGATCTTACCGGCAGATCTCTCAAACTCATCAAATGCAACAGCTTCCCTGCAAAACAAGATATCTCCAGGCATGGATGATGCATTTTTCAGTAGTCTTTTAGCGAAGAAGAACGGTGCTTGATGCACAAATCTATAATCCAGCGTAAGTTTTATTGGTACGAACGTAATGGCACATAATCGCAATTGTTTAGTTTTTAAACGCTACAGCTAACTATCCACGAATTACGTGCTCGAGAGGGATACCCTCATACTCGCCGTAGCCTTGGCTCAGGTTGATGTTCTGCAGCGCCTGCGTTGCCGCTCCCTTGAGCAAATTATCGATAGTAGCGACCACAACAAGACGGTCCTGGGCCGCATTGACAGCAAATCCGCCAATAACGACACCGTGCTTGCCTGAAATGTCTCGGACAAGCGGTGGCTCACCAGTCACAGTGATCAGCTTCTCCCCGGCATAGCGGTCCTGATACAGGTTGCGAATATCGCGACTAGTCATTTTGCGAGCAAGAGGGATGTTAATCGTCTCAGCAATGCCTTGGAACCACTGTGCAACATGAGGAGAGAACTGGACCTCTTTCTGAAGCTGCGAGCTGATTTCCTTCTCATGAATATGATCGGTCAAAGAGTAAGGAATGAGGTTCTCGCGCAGGTTGTTGATATCGTTGCGCGGGCTCGGCTTTGTTCCAGCTCCAGAATAGCCTGAAATGCCGAATACAGTAGGTCTCTCTGTAGTGCTGACGATTCCGGCTTCACTAAGGAGAGGCGCAATTGCAAGCTGAGCAGCAGTGGCATAGCATCCAGGGTTCGCGATCTTCGTTGCGTTAGCAATTGCCTCGCGGTGGTTCAGCTCCGGCAGTCCATAAGCCCATTGGCCAGTAGTGTCGAATCGATAATCTGCACTCAAGTCAATAACCACGCTGCGGTGGCCAGGTTTCGTCTCGGCGCTGTCGATAGCATCCACAAAAGGCTTGCAAACACCGTTAGGCAGGGCCATCACCCACACGTCAACTGCACCCTCAGATTCGAGCCGGGAAATATCCTCTGGCTTGAGGTTTTCATAATGAATGGTGCGCTTAGTGTATCCATCGAGCTTCTTGCCTTCAAGCTCGCGAGAGGAGATGTGCGCCAGCTCCAAGTAAGGGTGTTGGTTGATCATCTCTATAAGGTTCTGGCCAGTGAATCCACGTGCACCGATCAGAGCGACGCGAGACTTTTCACGCCTTGTATTCTCCTCGCGAGGAGGCTGGGGGTTTGTACCGACGGCAGCGTTGCGGCAACGAGCTGAAGTGGAGAAAGAGCGGATACCAGTGGGAGCCTTGGCACTGCTAGTAGTGCTCGCATTAGCAGGCGGGAGCTTTGATAGAACTCCACCCACTGCTGCAGGAGGAAGGCCATACCAAAATCCAACTTTACCACCACGGGCAACAGAACCGTCAGCTTTGTTGAAGTAGAAAGAGATATTCTCGTCGTCCTGCGACACAACCCAAGTGAGCACATTGAAACGCTGGCGAAGTGCGGCCCAGATATTATCGGCCACATTGTTGAGCCAGCCAGTCTTCGTTGCTTCGAATCGATCAATGTAAGCAGCGCCGTCAACATCAGGCTTAACAACTGCCAGTGCCTCGACTTGCTCATCTGCAATCACGATTGCATCAGTGGGCAAGGTAGCTACATATTCGGGAGTGAGTACGGCGCGGACGTTCGAGGGAAGGTCACCGAGTTTGTACGTGTGCAGACGGTGGCCACGGCGGATCATAGTGCCAGCACCTGAATCGGTGAAAAGTTCGCGCTGTAGATCAGAAGTGCTGATGATTGCAACACTGGACGAGCGGGGAAGGTATTGAAGGAGGTCATTGATTTCCTTGATCTTCAACTTTGTTCCATACTTAACCCAAGACTGTTTCATGAGGTGATCGAACTCTTCGTCGAGATTGATGAGCGAAATCTTGTTTCCATCACCATCGAAGAGGCCACCCTTCTCGCTCAAGTACACCACTTTAACCGGCTGGATCACTTTAGCAAGCTCGCTAGCAGCAACATCAGCATTCACATTAAGAATCTGGCCATCCGGAGTCTCTGCAAGCGCAGTCAAAATCGGAAGACATCCAGCAGCAATGGATGCATCAATTGCTCGGCGGTCAACACGGTTGATGTCACCGACAAACTTGTACTTAGCCTTATCGAGATAGTTCGCACCAAACACACCTCCAGTGATAGGTCGCGCACGCACACCCATCGCCTCGAGAGCCTCGACCAGTTTCAAGTTCTGCTGCAGGAAACATTGACGCACAACCTTCATGGTCGGGGCGTCAGTCACGCGGATTCCATCGATATAGTCCGGTTCCACGCCCTCCTTCTCGAGCATCTCGTTAATTTGAGGACCAGTTCCATGCAGAACAATGGGATAGAGACCCACATGGTACAGGAACGCGAGAGCAGTGGCCAGTTGGGGCATTTCTTGGGTGATAATGGCACCACCCACCTTAATGACGGCGAACTGCTGGCTACCCACACTGGTGAAGTACTTGAGGTATTGCTCTACCTCACGTTTCGAGCCAATATTATCCAGAAGCTGAATGACAGTATCCCGTGTGGGCGTCGATGCTCGACAGGACGCTGATACACTAAAGGTTCGGGTAGACAGGCTGGAGCCCTGCACAGAGCGGGCTACACCGGCATCGGCCCACGCAACGGCGCGCTGAGTTGGCCCAGCCATCCGAGCCAACTGCCGCCATGGCGATCTCGTGAGCATTCTATAAACCTTTAGACAGAGATCGGGTGACGACTGATGTCAAAAGAGAAAATAGATGTCAGAATTATAAGCTATTGGGACCCCTCCCGTCTCAAGAGCGTGCTCGTTAGTTCCCCCCCCGCGAAATGTTACTCATACTTATCTCTTATCAGAGGTGACACATTCGTGCGTTTGATTGGCAAGCCGCAGGCCATTCTCAGATCGGCGAGAGTCAGCCGGCTTGTACGGTGTATATTTTGGAAATTGAATTTTAAATAAATTTTTATTTTGTAGAGACAATCCGTTCGCTGAAATTTTGTGTGGGTCCTACTGCCTTTTATGACTCAAACACTCTCTTCCATTTTTCAGCCGTGTCTGGTTTTCACATCACCACTACACAAGCGACAATTTGGCTCAACTTCCGATTAAAACGATGGAAACAAGCAAAAGGAACATGTCAGACTAAGTATATACAGATTATCTCTTTCCTCTCATGGGCTTGCGGAAACGTAACTCGACGTTACCACGGTTCGTAATGGCCATTTTATGAAGCTGGGCCCTCTTCTCGAAGCCAGGGCTGTTACCCTTTGAAGCGGCAACAATCTCTTCAGCCAAACGTACGCTGAAATCGCGGCTCTGGCGACGGTTCGCAGCCTCGAGGATCCAGTCCCACGCCAAACGAATGCCCTGTTTAGGCTTCAAGGGCATTGGGAGCATTACGCTCTGTGCACCAGATGTCGCCTTGGACTGGATACGGAGAAGGGGAGCCATATCCTCGAGAATTTGTCGCAACAATACCTGTGGGTTTTTACGGGTCTGGAGGAACACCAAATAAAGCGCCTGATTCAACGATTTGTATGCGAACTGGTACCTGCCATGTCGCATGATCACCTTCGAAAGGTAAACCATCAGATCGTTGTCCCTCTCGGGAACCTCAAAGTCCTCGGTGAGCTCACTCCATTTCGCCTTCTGCTCAGCAGTATATGGGTACTTTTCAGACTTTTCCGTGTGATCAAGGAAGCTCCAGTCCTCTGGAGCACCCTCTGGTCTAAGCACCTTGGACGCGTAGTAGTGCTTGTTCTCGGGACGCAGCTCCTTTCTAACCTTGTGAATCGACTCTAACCATTCTTGGGCCTGCTTGTCGGCCTCTTCCTGAGTCGCAGGTGCCTCCTTGGATAATCCAACAAAATAGTCCGCTGCTCGGCCTTTGCCCAACTCTTGTATGTAGGCAGCTTGCGCCTGGCTTCTATCAACCTGGCCAGCGGGCCCAGACTTGAAACGTACGAGCGGTAATTGCCTCAACAAAAACGGGCTACACCGAGGTGCTCTGAGCACCGTGTGAAGCATTATTTTATGGTACCGTTTTGATGAAGCCAACGCTATGCACACCACCAATCGAGTTGAGCTCCAATTGGGTAAGCAGAAACTGAATTTTTCACCTTTGGCTACAGAAGTGTAACATCCGCTAAGTTAGATCCCAGCTTAGCAGAGAGGCCTGAGCTCAGTTCCCTCTGCGTTTACAACTTCATTACGGAAGAACAGAGTCCTCCTCGTCCACAGGATCTCGTCTTGACCGTTCGTGAAACGTTTAGAGTTACCGGTCATGTCGGGCAGGATGATCATGCGCAGGTACTACTCGCAGAGTGCTCGCGAGAGTCTTCGCAGTATTTTCAAGAAGATGGAGTCCAAGAATTATGTCAAGTGCGATGAAGATAGAGACGCAGCAGTGGTTGCAGCCAAGCGCCTCGGTATTCCCACCAACTATGTTATTCAAGCCTACCGGAATGTCATTCCAGGCGAAGTAAGAGCCAGTAGTGATCGTACAGATGTTGAATGGGCTAGAAAGGTCGACTCGCAGACTGCTTCCGTGTCATCGGATGATTTCACCAAGGCCTTCTTATGGGACGACCATTCGTTTATGGGCCACATTAACACAATCAGAAAGCGTTACGATCACGCTTTAGAGCGTTCAGCAGTCTACGAACTCCCACAGTTAGTCGAGTACCGCTCAGAATACAGAAAGCCTGATGTCAAGCGCAACAACCTGCGATTTAAACACTTTGCGTTCTTGGAAACAGGCGAGCAGCCCAGGGGAGCTAGTAAGATTGTCATGATGTTCAACCCTGATAATGTTCCCGAGCTCACTCCTGAGCAGATTCACAAGCTCAAGTTACTGGCAGGAGACAGGTTCGACGTTTTCGAAAACGAGGTTAAGATTTCGTGTAACCGCTTTGAGGATCAGGCCCAGAACAAGCTTTACCTTGCACGACTCTACCAACGTCTCCTCTCAGCGGCAAAGGACAGCTCTGACATGTTCGCCGACATCCCGATTGACCCCCGACGGTCCCTCAAGCATGAGCGCAAGAAGTTTACAATCTACCCAGAACACAAGTTCCCCGAGGAGTGGCTTCGACCCGACATGGCGCCTAAGAATGAGTACAAGGACGGCACGCTTCACTCTGTCATGCGCGATGCAACAAAGAAACAGCAGTGGTAATTTAACATAAAAATCTCTGTACATAAATTTGGCTTAAGTCCAGTCAATAACTGTAGACATGTGGCCCTCATCATCGTTTTGTTCAAAATCGCTGGCGTCAAGGGAACTCGCCCACTCAATGTCATCGAGAAACACCCCGTTACGGGTGTCAGACATTTGTGTATCTCCTGATTGCTCAAATATGCCGTCTCCCTGCATGTCAACTTGAGCAGTGGTTGATTTAACACCCACAAGTCTCAAAAATCCCAAGAGATACTTGAATACATCTTCCCGACCGTACTGCCGGGGTTCATCCTTCAGCTCCGCGAGCTCGGCGAGTCGCTGGACTGTAAATGGAGGGTCATCAAATTTGTACAATGCATGCGACAATCGCATATGCAAGTCTCCAACTGTATGGACGCGGTCAGTCAAAGGGTCAACAAATTGGTCGCGTTCCGTGAAGTCCTTCTCGAGATGCTCTCCAACCGCGTCTAGAATGGCTGCTCTGACTTTTGACCAGTCCTCCACAGGCTCGCCAGCAGCTACTTTGCTAAGGCACATGTGCAATTGTGTGCCCACAGCACCTATAGCACAGTTCCGTCAATTCAAAAACTAATCAAAGCGAGTCTGGAGGGAAGCGTATTTGGGCTGATTACAATGCACTGGGTCCGACGCGTTTCAGTGTGGGTGCTCTTCAGCTCTAAGCTCTATGCATTGAGTTGATTTTAACTAGCACGCTGGCTGATTTTGCAATGCAATGCTTTAAGGCTCTCTAAATTTTCGGGCCTCTTAATTCAAAAGTCCTTGAAAAGGATTTAGACCTAAATTGCGTACTTTAACCACCACCCTCGCTGGATGTGCCTTTGCTGACGCACTCATGAACTTGGCTGTAGATAACCGTCTTGAATTGGCTGATGATGCTCAGAAGACTGTTCTCGACATCGACGCGTAGGCTCGGTGGAGCGACCCCCATTAAAACAGACAATATTGAGACCGTAGAGCTTGCCTACGACCTCTGGGAGCCTCGAAAAGGCGCAGATCCAAGTAAGAATCCGATTGTGTTTTTGCATGGCTTGTTTGGCTCACGAAGCAACAATCGCACCGTGTCAAAAATTATCGCCCGCGACCTCAACAAGAAAATCTACTGTCCGGATCTTCGAAATCATGGCGATTCACCTCATAACCCTCGTCATGACTACTTTGCCATGGCCGCAGATCTCCGTCGCTTTGTGCAAGAACATGAGCTAGCCAAACCTATAATCATCGGCCATTCTATGGGAGCCCGTGTTGTCATGGCTGCAGCTCTGCTTTACCCTGATATCAAATGGTCGGCAGTGATCCCAGTAGACAATGGACCTGTAACGAAGCCTTTGGGTTCAGAATTTAGACGGTACATCCAGGGCATGAAGTTTATTGACTCACAAGACTGCAAAACTCAAAAAGAGATGTTCGAAAAAATGGAGCCATACGTTCCTGATGTTGGCGTGCGCCAATTCTTACTCTCGAACTTTAAACACCACAAACACCGCGGTGCCTATCACTGCCGCCTGCCACTTGACACTCTTAGCAAGAGCCTCGACAACATTGGTGATTTCGACTACTTTGCTACCGCTGGTTTGCAGTGCACTGCCCCCACTCTGTTGATTCGGGGAACTCAGTCGAATTTCGTGCCGGACGAGTCTCTGCCCCTGATGGGCCAGCTATTCCCGAAATTTGTCGTGCGCGACATCGACTCTGGTCATTGGGTGATTTCTGAAAAGCCACAGGAGTTTGTGGAGGATGTTGAGGACTTCCTCACGAGGCTTCGCGACTAAACCTACTCTGTTGTTCAATTTTACATCGAAAGTACATAAAAATGCATACTCACTTAAAGCGACTTTTAGACAGATCTTTTAACTTAGGCAAATATATTGAGGTCAATGCACTTAGCTTCCCAAAACATAACTGAAATATCCAACAAAGCCTAGGTTCTAGCAGACCACTGCCTGCAGCGAACAGCCTGAAGTGGTGGTCTATTGAACCGGCTTGGCTTCGTAATCCTTTAAGGCAGGTAATGTCTAGACACAGACCGGACCTGTTTATGTGCCTGAACCAACCCGGGGTTAACCCCGGGTTTCTGTGCAACAGATGCGAAGGCAAGTGCCCTGTATGTGACTCCTTCGTCAACCCCAAAAGGCCTGTCAAGATCTGTGACAATTGCGCCTTTCCGCCTGTACCAACGTGCATAGTCTGTTTGACCCCAGGTGCATCAACTCCTGCCTTCTACTGCCGCGAGTGCACACAATTGGAGCGTGATCGGGATGGATGTCCTCATGTGCTCAACCTGGGCTCCAACAAAGCGAGCTATATGCTATCAAAGAGGCAAAAGGTGACACCCAGCTAGCACTAGCATCAATCCGATGACTCGCTGGGGAAAACAATGCTTAATTTTCGAATCGTTATTTATTGTCCGTATTTATTGTTAAATTTTGTAGTTCGTTAAGATATTCGTAAATAATTTTGCGGTCAAGGGTTTCCAGCACTCTCGCTGACATCTACAAAAGAATCCGACGACGATGATGATGCGGACGACGACGTAGTATTCGACCCGATGCGCATTTCGAGAACTCTCATATCGAGCTCCATAATGTGCTTGTAGCATCTCAGCTTGCGCCGAGATAGGCAACAGGATTCCAACTTTGAAGCATAGAGTCCTGCTGAGTACATGACACTTTCACGAGTGCGCTGCTGAATAGGCGCGAGCAGCTTAAGATGCCTCAAAGTGCGTCTATTCTCATCAATCTGAGACTGTACAGATTCCAGACGACGGTCGACCTCGCGGATCTGCTCCACAAGAATACTCATGCGAATCTCATCTGTAATCTGCGGCTGATCGAGCACTGTAGCTGACGAAGTGCGAGCATGATGGCCAATGGTACGGTGTTGTTGTGTTTGCAGGTGTGGCTGCGACTGCGGGTCACCGCTTTCCTGACTCGGGTCCAGCTCGAGATAGGGGGCCGGGATGTGAAACGTTGCAAACGTCGCAGTCACGTTCAGCAGCCGAATCCAGTCAGTGTACTCTTGCTCGTAAGGCGTAGATATCCATATAGGCAGACTGCTACCTTGAGTAACAAGCATAAACTGATTCTGCATCTGTGGGTGCTGCTGCTGTGTCGAGAGCATAGGAAGTGCGGCAAGATCAACAGTGGGTAAAACCGTTGCCGATGCAAGCAGTTCTGCAGGGGGTCTCAATGCTTCTGATGTGCTCTTAGACTCAAGAGCCGTTCTAATCCAACTTGTGCTTCGAAGAAGGTACAATTGACTCTCCGTGAGGATTGCCCCCCACTCGCGCCAGCCTGGCTTAGCAGGGTATAGCATACGTTTGGGCTCTGGTCTAAGAATTAGCCCATATTTGACGACGCGGACCTCGACGACGCCTGGTCGCGACTTTTGGAAAAGCTCTTCCGCTAGCAAGCCATCTTCTCTCAAAAGCTTTTCGATATAAGCATCTGGCCGTGACCTTGGTGACATGAGCTGCAGGCTGTAAAGTCCACCTTGACCACCAAAGTAGTAGCTTAGCACTGCCTCGAGGTCACTGGTGGTCTCAATCTTTGTTGCTCGAACATCTACTTCTTCACTTGTGTCTGAGTACAGCGGCTCTCCAGCAGCTCCACCGGCATCGTAATCGCCTAGTGTCGGCAACACCTCAATGTTGGGTCGTAGCACATCGAGCCTGTTGTTGAGAAGCAGCGAGTATATATCGTATCCACCTGAGGACGAATTTCCGCTCGAAGAGTTCCATGGCATACTCATGCTGATGGTGCTGCGTCGAGAGGTGGTGCCCTCAGAGGGTGTCTCCTCAATGCCTTCACCGCCATTTGATCGCTCGCGAGAAATATCAAGCGTTGAAATTACCGAAGTGCCAAGGTAGTAGCCTGGAGGCCCCGCAATGGCAGGAGTCGACGCAGCCTCATCTTTCTGGAATTTCAGGCAGGTAATGTTGTCGTAGAGATACTCAAGAATCTCGATAGGAATGCCCTCGCTATATGTGCTCTGGACATAGTCCCGTTTGCTCATCTTGTGGCGGATGTTACGATTGAATGTATCAGTATGCAGAATGACAAGGCTGAATACAATAAATAACACCTGCTCAGCGTCAGTGAAAGCCTCTGGGTTGTGAGAGTTGTAAAGCTCACTAAATGCTTGAAGCACACGCTCGATCTGCTGCGTCTCTCCAGGTAGCGTGATATACAGCAAAAACTTGCGTAGGCTCATGTCCACAGGCTCGCCGCCGAATGAAAAGTGGCTCGCCAGGTAAGCGACCATGGTGCGAATAGGATCTTGTCCGACATCTTGAGCAAGTTGAACGCATACTTTACGCCAACGATGAGAGCCTGCTGGCGCATGCTCTTGTAGAAGCTCGGCGTATGCCTCTGGTGTCATATCAGGTAGGCGTTCAGGGAGCGGCTCGTCTACTACCGCAGGCTCCTTGCCCTGGTGCCACGCAGGGGTTGCTGATCGCGGCGCTGATCCATCGAAGAACGGCGAACTGCTTCCAAACCCAACAGATCCTGATCCAGGGTTTTCAATTGAGACGTCACCTTCAGTTCGTCGCCGTGGGCGGGGTTCCGATTCACGCCTGGACGCTGCTTCACCAAAGCTCGATTGAGATCGGATCGTTGGGAAGGGAATTCCTTGAGTTGTGTTACCCATACTGCCTTGGCTCGATGACGATCCGACACTATCGCGGCTTGACCGGCCTACAGATGCTGCTTTGTTTTTGATACTTGATAATCTTGGCTTTGATCGGCCTGTAGGTACTCCCAAGCTCAGAGCTCCACCGCCTGATCCCGAACGTGATTGTCGTGGTCCGATGCCAATACTGCTGGCTGAGCCAAAAGCAGCTCGCCCTGACTCACTGGACTCACTTGACAATCGTTCGGAGCGGCGCTCCGGAAACTTGATCCTAGGCTTAGTATGATGCGAGGCGAGGGATGCCGAGTCGGATTTGGTCCTAGAGTGGTGCGAAGTGAGGGATGGTATCGAGTCTCTATGAATCCCTGACAATGAGCTTTTAGGACTGTGTGCATCATCCGAGGCACCAGATGCTAATGCCTGTTGACTGGCAGTTCTCTTCTTATCCCAAAAGAATAGGCCAGCAAGCTTCCTGCGCATATCGTCGTCGGACCTATGCTTATTGCTTCCGGAGAATGGTGAAGAGTTCGAGGCTTCTGTCGATTGAGATAATGTTGGAGATGCTCGTGCAAAGTATGATGATTGTTGTGGTTGTGGTTCAGGAGGGTTCTCCTCTACAGCCGGTGCAGATGACCCAGTTTCGTCAAGCGGGGGTGAAGTTGGGGGAGAGGCTGTAATTCTCTTCATGGTTGGTAGCCGAAGCATGGAGCTTGTCTTTGATCCCGATTTCAATTTTGATCGAGGTTTTCGTTTGCTCGGCGACCCAGCCGGATCTTTGTCTTTAGGGTCTGTACCGGAAGAGGACGGCTGCGGACTAGCAGTGGAAGGGCCAGGCCGAGCCGAGTTGTCCTCTACAGGCTTCCGTCGCGACATCTGCCTCTTTATTGACTGCATTGGAGCATTGCACACTCGAAGTGCTTGCCAGTGGGGCGGTGTCGACAGAGGGAAGCCGTTTGGCGGAGTTGGAGTTAATAGGCAATTTATTGGTTTGGTAGCTCCGCGAGCTTTGGCGATGACGACGCCCTTACCCTGCCGTGCATGCGTGTGCGTGGTCAAAGCTGAGGTCGTCCCAAAATCGAAGCTATGAAGAGCTATTAGGGCTTACTTGCTCATTAAAACCATACTTAACAGTTAAAGTCGACTACACAATGTAATTAGAGCATTTTTTATCGCAATTCAGCGAGCCCTTGACTGGGATGCGACTCTTTCCCATTACACCTCAATAGAGACAGGCCAATTACCCCTCCGAGAACTTGACAAAGGTCACGTGTGCCATGTCACCGAGATGCTGACCTTAGCCCCTGGCCATTTATGACTATGCTAAATGGCTGGCTGCTCCCCTCAAATCCCCATTCCCCCTCCTGCCTTCTAATCACAGCCTCACAAAGATAGCAGCTGACCCCAGACAAGCTCTGCCCCTGGACCACTTCCATCTCATCACCCCTTTACACATATGTACCCTGGCAACAAGATAATGTGCAGACTAACCCAGATCTGAACAAAGTTCAAAGCTACGTGCTGCCCACCACCTCGTCGAATGTTTCAAACTAGCCATTTCCTCCATGCTAGTCTGTTGATAAAACGGTTCGATGGCCTATCATTACCTTTTTCAGATTTAAAAGTTACACATACTCACATAGGCACCCTCTTAACCTAACCCTCGCTAGGGACGATCTTCCTTAATGGTAGTGATTTTCAGACGCATCATGAGAGATCCAGCAACTATTTCTCGACGAAAATATATGCAGGTTATAAAATCTCGGCTAGGCACGATTCAATCAACGGTTTCTTATCAGTGATCCAAGTGACCCTAACCAAGCACAGCGTGAGCGGTTATCTCAAAGCTCTTGCTAAATTTCTTGGTCATTTGCAAACACAATTGATAGGAATTAGTGTTGGATTTACTATTCGGACAAACTAGCACCTCAGCGCGCATGTGAATAATAATTGTTGTCGGGTTCCAATGCCAATTTTGGAGAAGTAACGTGGGCAGAAGAGTCGTACCAATAACAACTCTTTTCAGCCGCATATGCCGCATCCATCGCTGCTGCATGTAGCTTTAGTGCAGCTAATCAAAATCTCAAGCAACAGAGACTGCCTTTTGTATAGATCTACAACCTTGTGGCTGCGTCAACCCCTGCCCCAATATGTGATCGCACCATACCATCCGCGGCAAAATCAGCTCGGGAAACGAAAACCGGTGTCTCTCAACATACAATGAGCCGCGACGACCATGAATGATGCCAATAGTAAATTAAGGGTCCCATATTGAGCTTCTTCAACACCGAATAACATTTCCCAAATTGTCCGTTCTCTGGCCCAACAACCATTTTCATACACGGCTCGAGCTTGTATAGCACGCAATGCATCGTTGATACGTGTAATGACAGGTGTGATCTTGCGTATTAGTTGTGATGTCTGTAGGACGTGCATCCACTAGAATGCTCAGGGGACTATAAAACCGAGTGAAGAGCCTCGATTTCCACCAACAGCCTCATCCTCAGTTAAAAACAATGCTCTTCAAATCTCTCACGCTAGCCTCTGCCTCATTCTTTCATCTTTCACTCGGTGCCCCCATTCCTGCAAGCAACGCAGGTGGGACTAACTGCGACTTTTCCAACATTGGCGGTGGTATTCAAAACCTTGGAAGCCAAATTAACGGGCTCGTTTCGAACGCCGCGGGTAAAGACCTTGACAATCTTGGGGGTGATATTTCCAATGTCGTCAGTGCGGCAATTGGAATCGCAGGTGACGTTCCCACCGACTGCATAGTCAGTCTTATTGCCCAGGCCGTTCCCTCAGCTCAAGTGGCTACCGTCACTGCTTCAAATGGATCCCCTGGTGCTGTTGTGGGATCTATTGCCCTGCCAACAGCATACGCATCACAGGCAGGTGGGATAACTTTCAGCGCAGTTGTTCCTAATGTCGCTTCTGTTGTGGGAACAACTCTTACTAGCGCCACAACAATCACCGGAGCTGTGAATGGCGCTCAGGTCGTTAGCAGCTTCTTTAGCACCCAAACTGTGGGCGGTACTCAGGCTACTTGGAATTATGGCGCTATTCCTCAGGTCACTGGCGCTGATATTTTTGGGGGATCTTTGGGCCCTGGACCTGTAGTTCTGTCGTCAGACCCTGGCACTGCCGCAACCATCGTTATGACTACTGGTGGAGCCGTGGGAGCTGCGCAAGTCGCTTCTTCTGTGACAGCAGCCACTGCGACCGCCGGGCAAGCTAGCCCTGTTCTTTCCACAAGCACCTCGGGCAATTTGGTTGTTTCTAGTGCCGGACAAAATGATCTTGGAGCTGGTGAAATGGTCAATGGAGGTGTTCCCGCGGCTATTACAGCCGCTGCCACATATCAGGTCACCACTGCGGCTGCTCCTGCGACTGTAATCAAGCAGACACCGGCTGCGGTTGCTTATCCGGTGACGGCCACAGCATACCAAGGCACCACCACCGTGGAGCACCAAGTTGCGAATGTTCAAACTGCATATGTGCAGACAGCTGCCAACCACCAGGCCGCTGGCGTAAATGTTGGTAGCGTTGTGAACGGCGCGGTCAATGTCGCCACCAATATTGCAGGAGCTGCTGTTGGATTAGCTACGAAGATCGCTGGCGCTGCTGGAGGAGGAAAGTCCGGCTACGGCTCATCCAGTGAATCGGATGACGATGATGACGATGACACTCTCGGTGACCTAGCCAGCAGTATTGGAGGTAGTAGCGATGACGATGACGATGACGCGAGCGGCGATATTTCGGATGTCCTTGACGGTGCCAGTGACGCCAGCGACAGTTTGGGCGATCTCAGTGACCTTGGAGATGCGGCTGGAGATGCAAGTGATCTTGGTGATGCTCTCGGAGATGCAAGTGACTTGGGCGACCTCGCCGATGTTGGCGGTGACCTCTAGTGCTAACCTCGGGTCAAATAGGAATACACATATTTTAACACATGACAGATTTAACATTTCAAGTATAAAGAGCTCATCGAAAGTTCAAACAGATCTTGCGAGATTGCGGGTCCAAGAGATTCTAGATCCACGTGTTAGAGTTCAAGCGCAATGATGCTTTAAATAGAATTGTGGCCCCCAAGCCTCACTGGTGAGCCCCTTCTCTAAAGGACAAGGGTGGTCATGGTTGCAGGTGTCGAGTAACCTCAGCAATTCTTTGGCATATTGAACTCTGGAAGCTTGGCCTGGGACGATGCCCATGTTGGTGCGCTAATATTTTTTGCAGTTCTTCAGCTGTTTCTCTGGCTACTTTTCATGAGCAACAATCAGGGGCGGATATATTTAAGTGTTAAGTTTAGGTATAAGGGTCAATATGTAGGGGGGTCCTTGAAAATCCCACTATTTGAAGTACATGCATCCGGGGGACACACTGCAATATCACTTTTTAAAAGCACATATAGCCCCTTCAGCCCCTTCACGGCTTTGATCCTGTGCATATGAATTAATCTTAATTGAGTCAATAATAACTATATTGAGCCAGCCTCTTTTAAATTGTCTCAGCTTCTAGTTTCAAGATAGAGGTCTAATGGACTATAAAAATGTTTGGAGCTAGCTATTCAGTTGCCCAAAATCTCCAGCAGCCTAACTTAGCTCAACAAGCGAATAAGTACAATGTGGATTTCTTGTGGGTCTATTATTTCCGGAGCCGTGCTCCTTTTTATGATCTGTGATTTTGCCGAAGCTGGGTTTTTAGGCAAACTTGGTGGTGTAGGTGGCGTTGCCGGCGTTGCGGGTGTCGGTGGTGGTGTTGTCGGTGGAAGCTCATCAACGTGCCAAGACTCAATGTGGAAGCCAATGATGTCCAATTGTCTCTCAGCTATTAAACAGCTTTGGACAGGCCATTCACAAAATGACTTTAGTATCAGTGGAAAGATCAACAACCTGGTTAATCTTGCATGCAACAACGTGCCGTCTCAGTGTAGCTCTGTCATAAAGGGTCAGTTGGATTCAGTGGTTCGAGTCGTGACTGTAAGCCAGGCGGGTGTGAGCTTCGTCTCCGTGTCAGTTCCTACAACTTTGGCTGGTTTCACTATTCCAGCTGTCCCCGTGAACTTTCCAGGATACACCGTGGCTGGTGTTACCCAGCAGGGTGCAACTGTTGCTGTTGCAGGAACAACGATTCCCGGAGTGAACGTGGCCGGTACTGTAACCAGGATCCCTGGTGCGACTATCAACGGGGTCACTCAACCTGGAGCGACCGTGGGCGTCAACGGCGTCAACGTCAGAGGTACTACTGTTCCTGGAGCTGTTGTTACCGCTGCTGGTGCAACTGTTCAAAGAGCAACCGTTGCTGGCAATACTGTTGGAGTTAACGGTGTCAATGTCAGAGGAACTACTATTCAAGGTACCGCCGTCGATGTCAATGGCATCAATATTCCGGGAGCCACAATCGCTGGTGGTACGGCGACCGTCGGCGGTGTGAATTACCCTGGAACAACGATTGCTGGTGGTGCGGTCACTGTTGGAGGCGTTAACATCCCTGGCGCAACTGTGAGAGGGAATACTGTCGCAATTAATGGAGTCAATGTGCAAGGGAACACGATTGCCGGTAACACTGTCTCTGTTGGAGGCGTAAACATCCCAGGCGCCACTGTCGCTGGCAACACTGTTTCAGTCGCAGGAGTTAATATACCTGGTGCAACTGTCGCCGGAGGCACTGTGTCTGTCGGAGGTGTTAACATCCCTGGGGCCACTGTCGCTGGAAATACTGTCTCGGTTGGGGGTGTTAATGTCGCTGGTGCCACTGTAGCAGCTAATACTGTGTCTGTTGGAGGCGTAAACATCCCTGGAGCCACTGTCGCTGGAAATACTGCCACTGTTGGAGGCGTCAACGTCGCTGGTGCCACTATCGCTGGTGCTAAGACTGTGGGAGTCAATGGAGTCAATGTGGGAAATAACGGAGTGAGCGTGAACGTGAACACTGCAAATGCCAAAGGCGGAGTTGCCAACATTAGCGGCGCCTCAACAGTTGATGTAGATAATGGCGTCACTGCAACTAATATTGACTCTTCTGAGGCTACAGCGGATGGGAATCTGTCAGGAAACGGGGTTTCTGATGCCACTGTCGATGGAGCGACAGCCAGTGCTGCCCAGGTGCCCGATGCCACATCCACTGGGGACGACTCGAGCTCTAATGGCTCTGACTTGACCAGCCAAGACTCTTCGGACAATTCTGCTGATCTCTCTAACTCGGCCGATTCTGGGGCAAACTCAGCTAATTCCTCTGATCTCTCAGGTTCATCCGATGGGACTGATAACTCCGCCTCTGCTTCTGACACCTCAGGGTCGTCGGGTGATAGTGACAACTCATCAACTACGAGTTCTACAGACGACGGTTCGGATACCTCTGGAGATACATCCTCTGATACTACCGATGCGAGTTCTGGCCAAGACGACACTAGTGGCTCTGACACCACAAATACTTCTGACAGCAGCGGTGACGATAGCGGTGGTGATGACAGCAGTGGTGATTCGGGAGATTGCGGCTGCTAGACTTGGGGCCACAGCAAGAGGCGGTTTTAAAGATTAAGTGGTATATTCGAGCCCATTGACCATACGTCCCGAACTCTTTCTTTTCATCCGTTCGTTTACACTCACTACCATAATATAAATACAATCAGAATTCTTAGCTCAAACACATTCGTTGACGTAATTTGCACAGCCAGCAACTAAAACAGTCGAGATCGTACTTGTCAATCCTTTTCGATCCAAGTCGTGAGGAAGTATCTGTCTAGATGGAACAAGCCATAACACATCAACGTTCCTCTTCCCTATGTCTAGCAATCGAATAGATTCACCCAGGCATTTCTTCTTCAAATTAATCAAAACTCTCAGTATGTTTTTCTAACAGTTTCTGAGACTTCTTTGTTCGAAGTTGACTGGCACCACTGGCCCAAGAAGTTTCAACCTGTCGAACCGCGATATATCTCCTGTACATCGGTCAAGTGATAGTAGACAGGTTTATTTCTCATTTGTATAAATTGACCAGCTCATTGATGGGACAATGTAGAGGTCTTCTATCTGATCGTTTAGAACAGCATCGTCAAAAACGAACTCCGACATCTAAGTCACGTGCACTGGAAATTTCGTTCATCTAAAAAGGTAGGCGTGACAAACTTCATCGGGTTCATTTTAACATCGGTTACCAGCGAAATAGATAGGCCGATTGCAATTTTTGAAATGAGCAAAGAGACCGAGCATCAAGAGCCAGCTCTGGCCACTGATGCTGTCCTGCGCCCTAGCGACACCTGGGATGGACCGGAAGTCGCCGGTGTCGACTTCGACTTGGCATCCAATAAGAATATACATGCGCGTGATTTAATTGATGGAATGAAGACAATGGGATTCCAGGCTTCGGCAATTGCGGATGCTTGTGATATTATCGACGAAATGCGCAAATGGGAAGGCGTCAACGATGAAGGCAAGCCCGTCAAGACCACCGTGTTCTTGGGCTATACTTCGAACCTTATCTCGAGTGGTATGCGTAGTGTGCTGCGATATCTCGTCAAGCACAAACACGTTTCAGCAATTGTCACTACTGGTGGTGGTATAGAGGAGGACATCATCAAGTGCATGGCTCCCACGCAAATGGGCGATTTCGCCCTCCCTGGTGACAAGCTGCGTGAGAGAGGACTCAACAGAATCGGCAACCTGATTGTGCCCAATGACAATTATTGTAAGTTTGAGGATTGGGCAATGCCTATTCTCGCCAAGCTCTATGAGGAACAGGAGAGAGATGGAATCAATTGGACGCCGTCAAAGGTCATTGACCGGCTTGGAAAAGAGATCGATAACGAAGACTCAGTCCTCTATTGGGCTCACAAGAACAACATTCCCGTGTTTTGTCCAGCATTGACAGATGGATCTCTTGGAGACATGCTCTTCTTCCACTCTTTCAAATGTAGCCCTGGCCAATTAAGAGTTGACATTGTGGAGGATATTCGCAAGATTAATTCTATGTCAATTGCTGCTGATCATGCTGGAATGATCATCCTTGGCGGTGGTCTGGTCAAGCACCATATCTGTAACGCTTGCTTGATGCGTGACGGTGCCGACTATGCTGTCTTTATTAACACAGCTAACGAATTTGACGGAAGCGATGCTGGCGCCCGGCCGGATGAAGCTGTGTCGTGGGGTAAAATCAAGGCAGACGCTAAGAAGGTGAAGGTTTACTGCGAGGTTACGGCCGTGTTCCCTTTGATAGTCGCTGCTACTTGGGCATCCGGAAACTAGAAACTAGATCTTCTTATGTCGGCGAATACTCGTAATAACAACCTTTAGAATCTGAAAAAGTAAATTAAAGTCACTTAAAATGCTTTGTCCTCAGCTCTAGACGCGCTCCTTGACCGATGGCTCCCATGTCACTTTTTGTATAAAGGGACGCACTGTGCTGTAAGGTACGTAGTTTCCTGGAGTGGCGGTATGTGACCAGTACTTCTTTGGTCCAGGGGCTGCCTTGATGGCTCTCTGCTCCTGGGTAAGAGCTGGTGGAGGAGTGTCAACTGTGTGGCTCAGCCAGCTGTGCCAGCCAGACTCCACAAGAGAAGGCTCAGAGTAATATTGGCCGAAATCAACCCATCTTGTGCGAAGATTGATTTCATCCTCACCTTGGCTCTCGTAGAATTTGTTGCCAAACGCATCAGAGCCGATGAATTTGCCAACCTTGGGGTCACCGATTCTGTTAAGCTGTTTGATGAAGCCCTTGGGGCCCAGCTTGAAGAAATAGCCCATGGCACGCTCTATAGTTCCCGTCATTCTCGATTTATGCTAAGCCGACGCCAGTACAATTCGAGATAGATGGCTTCTTAAGACCTTAAATTGCTAGCGCGCTGGACAGAGACAAAGCTGTTGGCTACGACGAGCTCGGCTTACGAAAATGGTGCCCATATTACTGGACAACAGCCAATGCTGTTTGCGCATAATCTTAAAATCCGGCCCTCCATAGTAGCGCTCTGAGTTTTTGATACAGGACGAGCACAGTATGATATTGAAATTAACAAAAAGTCGGAGCAACTGTATCGCTTTTATGTACTCATCAAATTAGCTTATTTCAAGAACAGCTTATATGCAATGTTGTCGTTCTCTTCAGTATAAGGATAGCCAAGACTTGAGAGGAACTTTTCGAACTCCGCATTTTGATCAGCCGGCACCTGTATGCCAGCGAGAACTCTGCCAATATCAGAACCATTATTGCGGTAGTGGAAGAGAGACACGTTCCATTGGCTCTGGATACACTCAAGGAATCTATTCAATGCGCCTGGTCGCTCAGGGAATTCGAATCGAAGAAGCTTTTCGTTCGTCAGACCCGGGGTTCCTCCAACCATGTATCTTGCGTGAGACTTGGCAAGGTCATTGTCGCTCACGTCGTAAGCGTTCATATCTGCAGCCTTAATCTTCTCGAGGAGCTCGGGAATCTCAACATCACGGTCCTTCACCGAAAAGGAGATATACACACGAGCCTTATTAGCTTCGCTGTATCTATAAGAGAACTCAGACACGTCTCTGGGCGCAAGAAGCTTGACGAGCTCGCGGAATGCACCAGGACGCTCGGGCATCTCGACAATGAAGAACACTTCCTTTCCAGCACCAAGGCGGCTGCGTTCGCTCACAAAGCGCAGACGATCGAAGTTCATGTTAGCTCCCGAAAGCACAGCACAATAATCGTCGGTTTCGTTAATTTCCTCACCAGCGGCCCTTCTCTCCTGGACGTACTTTTTGAGGCCTGCAACTGAAAGAGCACCAGCGGGCTCAATGATGCTGCGAGTGTCATCAAAGACGTCATTTATAGCTGCGCAGATCTCGTCAGTTGATACCAGCACCATTTCATCAATATACTGTTTTGCCAGATCAAAAGTTACTTCTCCAGGAACCTTCACGGCCGCACCGTCGGCAAACAGGCCGACCTCTTTGAGAGTGACACGTTTTCCCGCTGCTAGGGAACGGGTCATAGCATCAGCGTCCTGAGTTTCTACACCGATGATTTTGACGTGGGGAGCCACACGCTTGATGTACGACCCAACACCAGCAATTAGTCCACCTCCGCCAACGCAAAGGAAGATAGCCTTGAGTTTTGTATAGTCGATCTGTCTGAGAACCTCTAGACCAATTGTTCCTTGGCCGGCAATCACATATGGGTGATCGAAAGGTGGGATGAATGTCAACCCGTGAGCCTCCTGCAAGCGGTTACATTCTGCAAGAGCAGAGTCAAAATCCTGGCCAAAAAGAATCACCTTGGCTCCAAGGCGTTGCACATTTTGGTACTTGATAGCAGGAGTTCCGAGTGGCATCACGATAGTGGCAGGAATGTCGAGTTTAGCAGCAGAATACGCTACTCCTTGAGCGTGGTTACCAGCAGAGCAAGAAATTACGCCCTTCCAGCGATCCTCAGCACTCAAGTGAGCCATCATGTTGTAGGCACCTCGAATTTTGAAGCTGAAGACCGGTTGAAGATCTTCTCGCTTGAGATCAACGCGGACACCGAGTTTTTTGGAGAGTCGGACCGCAGGGTCACAGGGCGTCTCTTTGCAAACATCATAAACACGAGACGTGAGGATCATCCTCAGGTAGTCTGGTTGACCCTCGACATCTAAATAGTCATTTTGCACTGGCATTGTCGAAACGGAAAATGACTGTAATGGCTGCGTTATCAGCCTTGCAGTTCGCTTGAAGAGAGATCTGTTCCCAGCTAAGCAGCCTCTACCTTTGTACAAAGTACCCAGGCCTCCGGAGCGGAGGAGCGGCGTCGGATACATAAGCGTTTTTTCAAATAGGGTAGCAAAAACTCTTGTGAATCAAAAGCTCCCCGAGTCGATGTTTGTAGTGGCTTTCGCTTGAAATTTAATTGCTACATTTTTAAGTGTGGGCCTATCAAGCTTATATATGATGATGATCATGGTCAGTGGGTGACTCTTACATGTTTACATATTCTCTAGGCGAGATAAAACTAGATGATGAGTGTCGGGAATTTTTAGATGATACTCGCGTTAATTCCGAGCCCAAGCTAATATGCACACAACCCTTGAGGCTCGAGGAATCAAAAAGGGCTTTTTCTGTGCATTGGGAGACGACGACGCGCCCTGTTGTTACTCACTCCCCGATATCGGCACCCTTTGATAGTCAGCCTTGTAACGGGCGACGATCACATGATTACCAGTCTCTCTGGCCCGGATTTTGTCAAAAAAATAATAACACCGATCTAACATTCAAGGAATAAATCCTCGTTAAGTTGCCAATAATAGTTTAGTTATAATTTTCTCTTGGCTCTGACGAACCTGGTTTGAAAGTCTAGACAATCGTAAATTGTGACCCAAAGTCATTCTAGAGCTTGGCACCGAGAGCCTTCGAGGTCTTCAAAGCCTGTCTTACTGCAAGGTCCATCATGATTTCCTCTGATCCACCGGGAATGGCGTAGGCACGAACCTCGCGGTAGATGCGCTCCACACGGCCGCCTTTACCACCCTTGGTGTAGCTGAGGCCGCCAAAGATTTGAGAAGCTTCACGCGCACAAAGCTCAAGAGTCTGCGTAGCAAGACCCTTGCAGGCAGCAATTGGACCTCCAAGGTAAATAAGAGCCTCTTTAGTGCTGAGATGCTGTGACTGATAGATCAGGTCAAATAGCCAGGCCTGAGCACCCTCAATTCGACCTCCCATAACACCGAACTTTTGCCGAATCACAGCATGGTCGATGAGCTTAGTACCGAATGTCTCACGCTCAAGTGCCCACTTCATGGCATCCTCAAGAACACAGCGAGCCATGCGAACCGCCTGAACAATGATAATCAGGCGCTCGTGATTGAAATTGCTCATGATGGCCCGGAAACCTTGGTTCTCGCCACCGAGAATGTTCTCGACAGGCACCACTGTGTCTTCGAAATTGAGAAGCGTTGTTCCGCTGCCAAGCATACCTTGGGTCAAGATCTTACGCGTGCTGACCGTCTCGGGGTCTCTTTCAGCAAGAAGGATAGTTACACCACCCATTCCAGGACCACCCGTACGAGTGGCCACGACAAAGTAGTCAGAGAAGATTCCATTGGTGATCCACTTCTTCGTTCCACTGAGAATAAAGTGAGAACCGTCTTTGCTCTTCTCGGCAGTGGTGGTGAGATTCGCGACATCACTTCCGGCATCGGGTTCAGTGATCGCAAGACAAGATCGTTTCTCTCCGCTCAGAATCCCTGGGAGCACACGCTTCTTGACGCTCTCAGATGCATAGTTGAAGATGGCAGGGACACTAATGTTGTAACCACCCATTAAAAACCATACGACACCACCGCTTCCTGCGCGAGATACTTCATCGCAGATAATTACCTCGTGGAAAGCATCCAACTTCTCCGGAGGTACACTCTTGATTCTAATATCAGTGTACTCCACAGGATACTTATGCTGGCCGGCCAAAGGGATCAAATAACCCCGCTTGCCAAATTCTCGGTACAATTGAGGGTCAATTTCACCCTTGGTATCCCACTCATCAACGTAGGGAACGATATACTCATCTACAAATGCGCGAACCTCTTGCCGAAGAGCAATGTGAGTCTCGTTAAAATATGGCGAGAACTGGCCCTGGTAGGCAGGCGGGTCAGTGAAGGGCAACAGAGAACCGCTAGGCTTAAACCGCTGGAAGGAAGACATGTCTTGCTGGCTGGTATTGTATGCTCAATTTAAGATTGGCGGGGAAGGAGAAAAGAAGTCACCGGGCAGGAGAATACCACGCTTTTCTAATCCCGCGAGATAGCCTAAATTGTGGGGTCGACCCCATACCCAACCTCGCATCAGAGCTCTGAGCTGACATCATGCCGAGGCATGTCAACTTTTCTGGCTATACCTCCGAACCGAAGAACGCTTAGTAGCGGGCATGGCAGACGTTAAAGAAATCACTGCTTGGAATTACGATTGACCTCGCAGTATTTCGGGCCCTGACATTTAGAAAATGATGATGGTCGTTGTTCAGTGAATTTATGATGAATTGAGATTATTTAAATAAGAAATAAGGGTTTGGCCATCAACGGCCGTTCGGTTGTGTATGCCATGAGTCTCGCAATGTTCCATGACTTATGAGTGCACACACATATGCATCAATATCTAGCCGCCTCCCATGCCATCGACAAAGGCACGCTTGTCAAACGACAGACTTCCTTTCGATCGCGTCGAGTAGTAGTTGATCACAGCATCTACATCCTCTGGGCTCACATTGCCCTGCCCCAACAATGCTTCTCGCATCGCACGCAAGTCGCAGGTCCCATCGGAGTTTTGGAATGCCTCTAGAGCATCCTCAAGTTCCCGACGGCTGGGTAGACCACACATCAATTCGGCCATGACTGCAAGGTACGATCCAAATGTAATCGGTTCGCCAGTACGCTGTAACATCTCTGTAATTGTCGCAGATGAACTGTCCATACCAAGTGATTGAAGCATTGTTCGCAACGCACTTTTGCTCACAGTTCCTGTCCCATCGCTATCGAGTAGCGAGAACGAATCCCTGAGCCGACGCATAGCATCAGGCCCGAGCTGCTGAAGACCTTCGCTCACTTTTCGCGCATTGACAACATGCCCGTGGCCATGCTGACCTCCATTTTCCGCTTGCCTTATAGCTCGAGACTCTTTCTCTCCTGACTTTTCGTCCTTTTTAGGGCGCTTCAACACGTCTATCTCAGACTTCTTCTTCGCCATTGTGTTTGTTTACACCACTCAAGGAAGCGCGTGGCTCCTGTCAGGCCTGTACCAACTGTTTATGTCATTCACTCCAGCCTTGTTTATTCAGCGCGCTCGATCAGCCCAACTGAGCTTTCGAGGCCAGGATTTAAATGCGCAGGAGCGAAGCTTTTGAAGTGTTTCAGTAGACGTGCCGCGCCATTGTCATTTTCAAGTTTCACAATATCGCATGAAAAGCTAATCTCTCCCATTTAACAGCATAACCAATACGTGTATATTGGATTTAAGAGATTCTAGATGTCTGAGGGCGCTTTGAGGTCCCCTCGCAATCAGAACCTGCTTATTTTTTAGCTCACCTGGGATACAAAATAAAAAAGGTAACACTACTGCTGGATTGCAACTTTCTTAATTTTTTAGGACTTAGAGCGGCGATGCTGCCTCGGCTTTGTGTGCATTAATCTCATGAGCCTAATAATGAAATATCCGAGAGCCACGATGGGAGCCATAATATTAGAACATTCGCTTCACGTTGTGAGCTTCTTTATTTAAACGAAGTGCATATAGGGCTCTAGTTCCGCTAGACTTTTACCGCTCTCACCCTTCAGCGAGTCATTGTCCTACCTGAGATGTTTTGTACTGTATCGATTCACTGCGCACCTTAATTTACAATCCAGTTTTTAGCGCACATTTATTTTGTACCAAATCTTCGCGCACTATTAATATACTTGTACCAGTTTCTGGCGCACCAAAAAGTTGGCGCACCTCCCTTGTCGCTGACCTAAGATCCAAAATACTTTGATCTTGTACCAGTTTTTGGCGCACCCTTGGTTCATACCAGCTTTTGGCGCACCCTCACTTTATACCAGTTTTGAGCGCACCCTCAATTTTTACCGGTTTTTTTAGCACACCCTTGATTTATACCAGTTCTTAGCGCACCCTTAAATTCCACCAGTATACCAGCTTTTAGCGCACTCTTAATTTATACCAGTTTTTAGTGCACCCTTAATTTTGTACCAGCTTTTGGCGCACCTTAATTTATACCAGTTCTTCGCGCACTATTAATTTACTTGTACCAGTTTCTGGCGCACCAAAAAGTTGGCGCACCTCCCTTGTCGCTGACCTAAGATCCAAAATACTTTGATCTTGTACCAGTTTTTGGCGCACCCTTGGTTCATACCAGCTTTTGGCGCACCCTCACTTTATACCAGTTTTGAGCGCACCCTCAATTTTTACCGGTTTTTTTAGCACACCCTTGATTTATACCAGTTCTTAGCGCACCCTTAAATTCCACCAGTATACCAGCTTTTAGCGCACTCTTAATTTATACCAGTTTTTAGTGCACCCTTAATTTTGTACCAGCTTTTGGCGCACCTTAATTTATACCAGTTCTTCGCGCACTATTAATTTACTTGTACCAGTTTCTGGCGCACCAAACAGTTGGCGCACCCCTCTTTTCGCTGACCTAAGACCCAAAATACCTTAATTTTGTACCAGCTTTTGGCGCACCCTCAATTTATACCAGTTTTAAGCGCACCCTCAATTTGTACCGGTTTTTAGCGCACCTTGATTTATTCCACCAGTATACCAGCTTTTAGCGCACCCTTAATTTATACCAGCTTTTGGCGCACTATTAATTTACTTGTACCAATTTTTGGCGCACCAAAAAGTTGGCGCACCCCCTCTTGTCGCTGACCTAAGACCCCAAATACCTTAATTTTGTACCAGCTTTTGGCGCACTTAATTTGTGGCTTGCTGAAATCATCACATTGCATCAAGTGTTTGTGAATTTAGGCTAGGCAATTATGCCTACGCCAACAACCTGGCTAGACTTTTATGGATCAAGACTAGGTAAGAGGACATTGGCGGTTAAAATGTGTAGTTATCTAAGTCTAATTTAATCTCCAGTCCAGCCAGAGATCATCTCCCCCTAAGTGGGTCTCGTATAGAGCATAAACGGACGAATATCGAGCCATACGAGTCGGTGGCTACTTCGAGATGGTGAATAGTCCTTCATGGATAACAATTGACTTCTAACTACCAAAACTCTCGCTTAAATACGCGGCCATTTATGTGAAAACATTGCCAATACTGCCCCGAAACGAGACTACATCCTCGATTCGGGCTAGGGTGTCTTCCTGAATTTAGGCTAGGCAATTATGCCTAAGCCAACAACCTGGCTAGACTTTTATGGATCAACACTAGGTAAGTGGACATTGGTAAATTTGGCGTAAGTCTAGCGCAACAGGTATATAGCGGTTAAAATACATAGTTAGATAAGTCTAATTTATTCTCCAGGCCAGCCGAAGATCATCTCCCCCTTAGTAGGTCTCGTATAGAGCATAAACGGACGAATATCGAGCCATACGAGTCGGTGGCTGCTTGGAGATGGTGAATAGTCTAACATGGATAACAATTGACTTCTAACTACCAAAAATCAAGCTCAAATACGAGGTGATTACAGCGAAAACGTTGCCAATACTGCCCCGAAACGAGATTACATCCTCGATTCGGGCTAGGGTGTCTTCCTGAAATTAGGCTAGGCAA
>JAJMCK010000044.1:0-62551 GCA_030572965.1 Wickerhamiella kurtzmanii | reverse complement strand
ATCCTTTCCTCCTATTAAGCTCACCTATACTAGGTGACCAACTTGCGTGAATCTTCCTTACTGTTGAGCTGATCACCTGATTAGTTCAACATGGCTCCGCAACCGGATAATCTAAAAGTGCGAGAGTACCAATCGACAATGGTTCTTTCGAAGAACCCAAATTGGGCTCGCAGCTCAGAAACTATCGCTAAATGGCTTGCGACATGTTCTCCACTACTGGCGTCCTTGAAAGTCAAGCTTGCCCTAACTGGCTATAGTAGCCGAGACCTGGAAACGGTGGGCGAGGTACTTGATATGGTTGCCGCAACCAAGAACGTTCCCCTTACCTCTGTTTACGAGGTTGGTGAACGACAACATTGGATTAGACCAGGGTCTCGCAAGTTTGTCGCACAAGTCGAAGAACCAGACCTTGACGATGACCCTGAACCGAGCCACAATCAAAATGCTCGTCGGCCCACGTATGTGCCGATGAAAGTGACGCCTAAGAATACCAATTCGCGCGACCTGCCTCCTGAGAATGCTCGTCTCGATGCATATCTCAAGGATTCTGATCCTTTTCCTCTAATTGGGATCGACATCCCTCTGTACAACATCACTCTCCAAGAACTCTCTGAGCGAGAGGAGGCTTGTCGTCGCGTCATCGAAGAAGCAGCGGAATTAAACCCTGCTCTCAAAATATACCTTGCGCAGACGCTGTCTCAGACACTCTCCATGCTACGCACATTTTGCTATACTGCGACGAGTGACTCAAACCCAGCCGCGCTAATCGACAGCCCTAACCCATGTGGTGCGTCAGAGAACTGGATTAATTTTCTTACTCGCGTACATGCATGGGTGTATCAACGCTGTCATCCTAGGCTTCTCTTTCAACCTCTTTTTGTGTCCACGCAACTGCTTGACACATTGAAGGCTCTCGCCGTGACCAACCACGAAGAACTCAAAACGTATATTGAGAAAGACGAGTACGATGCCTCCTCATTTCGGGACATCCATGACTTATTCGATTACTTTGAATCTAAATTCCAACATAAAGTTGTCCTGACTCACAAACCATTCCAACGTCGTCCCAACGGGCACCCCAGGAATGACTCCGGCCAAGGTTCCTCTGATAGGTCGTCCTCTCACGATTTCAAGGGAGGCAATAGCCAAGGAGGATCCAATTCCGGTGGTCAGAATGGCAAAGCTCGCAAGCGCAGAGGTGCTAAGCAGAATGGGAACAAAGAGAAGCACCCAAACCAAGGTGTCCTCCCCCAAAAGCTATCGCTGCTTACTTGTTAACTAAGTTATCCTTTATGTTTTGAGCTCAAGCCGAGCTGTAAGCAGGTTGTTGACTTTATAAACCTGTGGCAGGTGGCAGGTTGGGGAACCCCTAAAAACCGCCTATTTACTATCAAGAAATGGGTCGCGATGTCGCTCGAGACCTGGTGCGAGGCACCGCAGTGGTTGAGATGGAAGTGGTCAATCATATAGATGCATACGAGCACTCCCCACCGGGCGTCAATGCCCTGACATATGCCGATACCGTGTTTCCGACCTATGCAGTTCTATCTGGCATGGGGCCCGTGAGGTCGGGACGTTCGGCGCTCTTAGTAGGTCTTGGTCTCGTATACAATTGGTCTCGCAATCCTCACAAGCGCTCAATCAGACTCTATGGAGTGCTACAACGATTAGGCCTCTCGGGTCTTCTCCTAGGCGGCATTGGCCACGGCACAACCAGCGTGTGGTTCCCATTAGCATGCGCGTCAACATGGCTCGTGGCCACATTCAAGTTAGCTCAGGACAGCAGCCGTCCGTTCCGACCTCCTGAAGTCAGTGGTCAGAGTTGGATAGACACACAGGTGGCCTCGATATCTCCCTCAATTGAGCTCTATAGAAATGGGTATGACCCTGAGGGGCTCCTAGGTACGCTCATGACGGCAACTTCGATGTGGTTTGGTCACTGGCTTGTTAAATATCCTATGGCCATCAATGATGCCATTGTCTCGGGCCTAAGCCTCATGTCCTTTGGCTATATGATTTCCTACGCATTCCCACGGTGCTGTCCCATGTCCAAACCATACTGGACGCCAAGCTTCACGCTCACCACTAGTGGCCTGGTGCTTCTCAAGTATACGGCAGCAGTGCTCTTGATACCCTATCTGCCATATGCTGTGCGATTGCCCATAGAAAGCCTTGGAAAGCGGGCCCTTGAAGTTTATTTGTTGAGTGGAGCTTTAGATATGACGCCGATCCGATCAAAAATCTCGGAAAAGTTCACCAACAATCTCGTCGGTCAGTGGGCAGCCACGACGGTGTGCACATCACTGCTCGCAGTGGCCGCTTGGGGACTGGTTCAGCTCAACATCAAAATATAACGACCAACTCCATAATTTTTTATTTTTTTATTTTACTCTTCTCCTTCTTCTTTTGCGTCCAGCGCTGGAGCCAACGTAGCGAACGTGAGATATGCAGTGTGGGTCTTTATTTGCGTCTCAACCCACGAAATTGGCCGCCAAGAATACTCGTCTTCACCTTCACGGATCCGCTTGCCACGGCCCCATGGATTGTAGCGATTGTTCTGATGCGCTTCCTTTTGTTCTTGAGACTCTGCGTCGGGTTCCTGACTTGTATCTCTAGATGAGACTCCCTCGTCCGACTCAGCCATCTCAGCAAACTTGCGACGGCGCTCGAGGCCCTCTTGTCGTCTTCTGCGCATATCTCTCAAAATGTCAAACGACTCGTCAAGAGTTCGGACCATCTGGCGATGGGCCTCGAATCTTCGTGCCTGGTTCTCGACCGTTTCTATGGACCTGAATCCCGCTGCCTGAAGAGCAAAGATTGTTTTGATCACTTGTTCGATGCATGGACTGAAGCAGCAAATTGAGGCGCCTTCTTGAAGGTCAAGGCTTGACTTGACAAACGGAATCGCCGTCCATGGCGCTGGCAGATCCAAAAACACAGCAGTAGCCTTGATCTCAGTGCCAGGAATGTCGAAGCCTGCTTCGCAAACATTTCTATGGGTGGATATGATCGGTACTGGCGCTAGACCATGGGCAGTAAACTCGGCATTGGCTTGTTCACGACGATCAGCGTGATACTCGTAAGTGAAGACACGGCCGTTTACACCAACTGTGCGAGCCAGGGAATGCGTGAGAGCTCCAGAACCTGTACCAGCCTCAACAACGCGGCTTCCGGGACGGATACCCAATCTCTGGATAATATAACTGGCATCAGGAGAATAAACAATCTGGGTACGGTGGGGCAACGACTGTGCCCAGAGTTCTGGGGTAGGTTGCAGCAAGTGAACAAACCCAGGACCAGACATGGAAGCAATCTGGGTACCATAGCGTCTACCAATCATATGATCATGTCTAAATGGCCCAAACTTTGTCTGTAAAGTTTCTCCAGATTTGATTTTGATAGGACGGATGTCAGTTCGGCCTACCCACACGATCACAAAGTCGCCATCCTCAATGACCTTTTTATAGGATAAAAACGGAGATGTACTTGAAGTGGTAGTATCAACCTCCATTTTTTCTTCTATTTTTTGAGGCGCTTCGACCGGAGTAGGCATATTTTCCGTCTCCATTGTCGACCAACGTTTCTGGCACCTGGAGAAAAAAAATGAAGTAAGCATCCCAAAGCCTTGGGGTGATTTTCACTCTGAACTTTTTCAACGTGCTAGTTTGAAGCAATGGGGAAGAAGAAGAGCGCAAAGAATCGCGCGCTCAATGCCTTCAGTACTGCTGTGGACGATGAGACCTATATTAAAGGTCTGAGACAACAGCAAGATATTGATCTAGAATATGTTGCCGACGATAACATTCGCAACTTGTTGAGCGGTGACGTGAACCCGGACGATGATGAAGACATTGACAGCGACGATGCCGTCGGTTCAGGCTCAGACATCAGCTTGAATGAGCCCGAGTCAAGTGAAGATGAGGACGATCTCGGTGACAGTTTCGATGAGGCTGAATTGAGGCCATTGTCTGAACTTTGGGATCTTGAGAGTGACGACGAGGAATCGAGCAAACCTGTCGACAAACCAGCAAAATCTGTTGCTAAAACTGTGGCTCAAGAAGGCTCTAGCTCTGACTCTGAGTTGGATTCAGACTCAAGCTCTGAAGCTGATTCTGAAGCTGAGGCGGATTCGGACGATCTTGAAGGAGACGACGACTTTACCAACTTCTCCGACGAAGAAGTAGAGGACATGGATGCTCTCCACAAGGCTATAGCCAAAGTCGCCTCTGGTCAGACCACCGATAGGCATAAACTCAAGGTAAACGCCGGCGCTGAGAACCCATTTGCATTGCCAAGTATAGGCGGCACTGACGAAAAGTTGTCGTTAGAAGACCTTGGTGTTGCCGGGGTATCTGAGAAACAGCAAAAATCGCAGCCTTTGTCAATTCCGCTTCCTCAGCGTGTTCAGGAGCGCGAGGATCGTGCTGCCGCTTTTACTCTCACCCTTGACGAGGTATCTAAATGGGATGACACCGTCAAGGCCAATCGTCGTGCGGATCATCTTCAGTTTCCGATGGCACCGAAGCAGCTTGAGACAACATCGCCGTTTGTCGCGTCAGCAGTGCCGCAGACGAGCTTAGAATCGAACATTGCGAACATTTTGAAACAGAGTGCTTTGACCGACGAAAAGGCAATTCAAACTTTTGAAGAGCTCGCTCCTTCGACCCTTTCGTTCGAGGAATTGCGTGAGCGTCGTAATAAGCTGAGACAGATGCGTGAGCTCATGTTCCGAGAGGAGCAGCGTGCCAAGCGTATCAAGAAGATCAAGTCCAAGTCATACAGACGCGTACACAAGCGTGAGCGCGACAAGTTGGCTGAGCTCGAAGAAGCCAGCGAAGACGAGGATGAAGAGGACCAACTCCGTCGTCGAGCAGTTGAGAGAGCTACTCTCAGACATAAATCCTCATCCAAGTGGGCCCAGCGTATGGCTGATCAGGGCATGACGCGGGACGCAGATACGCGTGCCGAGATGGAGGAGATGCTGCGACAGTCTGATGAGCTCCGCCGCAAGGTGATGGGTGACGATGATGGCGACGACGAGGTCGCAGAATCGGTTGATATTGTCGACACTCCTGAGCCAGAGCCAAAGAAGGGTGTGCTGGGTATGAAGTTCATGCAGGACGCTGAGAAGCGCGAACGTGAGGCGAATAACCGGATGCTTAACGACGACTATGAAGAGCCTGAAGAAGTTAATATTGGCCGCAAGACGTTTACACCTGCTGGCCAGCAGCTCAAGCGTGACTACGAGCAGCAGGAGTCTGATGGCGAGGTGGGCCCGCAGAAGCTCAAGACCAAGAAGGACAAAAAGAAGCTGCGGGTTGGCGATGAAGAGATTATTACGAGACCCGCGGGCGATACTGCTAATGCAACCAAGAAGCCAGCTAAGGCTGCTGTTGAGGAGGAGGATGGAGCGAACCCATGGCTTCAGCTCACTAACACGAAAGGCAAGTCGTCATTTAATAGTGTTGGCGCGAACTCTTCCAAGAGTGAGAAGGCGGCTGCGAGTCTTGCTAAAGCCAAGTCTCAAACCAATAAAAAGAAGGAGATTTCTATCAATGTACAGGATACGTTGCTTCAAGACTCAATGGTTCGTGAGAGCGATCTCACACTGAAACAGCAGGACCTTGTACGACGGGCGTTTGCTGGAGATGATGTTGTTGCTGAGTTTGAGGCTGAAAAGCAGCAAACTGTCGAGGATGAAGGTGACAAGGAGATTGATGAAACATTACCAGGATGGGGCTCATGGAGTAGCGAGGCGCCTCGTGTGCAACGCATCCGCAAGGTGAAGGGTGTTTCTGCCGACCAGCGTCGCGATGCCAAGAAGAAGGATGTAATCATCAATGAGCGTATCAACAAGAAAGCGTCCAAGTATAGCGCTAGCGCTGTGCCCTTCCCCTTCGAGAACCGGGCACAGTATGAACGATCGCTGCGTATGCCTATCGGCCAGGAATGGGTATCTAAGGACACATTCCAGCGCCAGACCAAGCCACGTCTTATTGTTAAGCGCGGCGAGGTGATTGAGCCGTTGTCGAAACCAAAGCATTAGACTAGACCCTTACATATTTATTAAAGCGATTCTAAGCGGTCCTCAATCTCTTGTGGTGAGAGCTTCCTGAAACGAGGTCCCTTGACATTTTGCACACCTTCAAACCCAAGCAGGTCATCGTTGGCGTCGCCCACAACGGCGAGCTCGACGTTGTCACCAGTCATTTCGCCTTCGATGGATTCTTTCAAGGTAAGCAGGGTAATATGGATGGCGTCTTCGAGCTCGAGCTCCTCGTTCCAGCGCTTCTCCAGGAAGGTTTTTGCCGACGTCGAACCCTTGCCAATGGCGGTAGCCTTCCATGGATAGTAGGTGCCGCTAGGGTCCACTTGATACAGCTGGAAGCCGTGGGTGTCGTCGTGGCCAGCCACGAGGAGCGACACGCCGTATGGCCGCACACCACCTTGCTGTGTAGCCTCCTGGACGACTTTAGCGAGCTGCTGAACCAGCACGCGTGTCGGCGGATACTCCTGGTATACTTGTTTGTAGTCTGTGTGGGCGATCTTACGGGCGTGGTCAACCAATACACGGAAATCTGGGCCCATGCCGCTGTAAACCATGCCAATATCCGGGGTTATTTGCTCGATTTTGGCCAGGCTCTCCGAGTCAATGAGCGAAGACTGTGACTTTTTCTCGGTGGCAATCACCACCCCGTTCTGCGCCTTGATCGCGACTGACGTGACACCATTGTTCACAACGTTGAGGGCGTACTCGATTTGGATCAGCTTGCCATTTGGCGAGAACGTCGTCAGTGAGAACGAGTATCTGTCCGCCATGCTGCTGCCACTATAGATTGTTCCTGAGGCGTGGTAGAGGTATGTGTGGAGGGCGTCAGTCGACTAACGTAAGGCAGCCCAGACGAGAAATCTCGTGATTACAGCAACATGCATTTATGGTGGTGCGATAGATGATGGATAAATTAAAATAAATAAATTGGCTGGAAAGGGAGCGTTCTCTAAACGCCTACGGGTGAAAGTGTCTCAGACTTACCTGTATGGACTGGTTCTGGTGTAATTGAGTTTTGTACCGGGTCCTGGCTCTGGTTCGAGCTCTGGCTTTGGTTTTGACTTTGACTTTGGTTCTGTCTTTGGTTTTGGCTTTGGTTTTGACTTTGGTTTTGGCTTTGGTTTTGACTTTGGTTTTGGCTTTGGTTTTGGCTTTGACTGTGGCTCTGATTCTGGTTCTGGTTCTGGTTCTGACTTTGGTTCTGGCTCGCATATGTCTTGGCTTGAGACGCGTATAATGAGTCCCATAAACGGTCGTTAACGTCGGCTGCGTGAACATAATTGCACTCGAGCCGACGTGAACAACTAGAATCTCGGCACCGTGTACCCATAAGGTCCCTGACCGGGCTCAGTTCGCAGAATACGGGGCGTCCGCCATACCAGCGCCTATTGAAGTTAGTGAGCACCTTTTCAGCGTCCTTGGTGGAGCGGAAACTAATGTAAACGTTACCCTTGAGCTGCTGTGCAGTATTCTGTGCTACCAGCATGTCTTGCACGGGCGCAATGAGTGCCGCCTCGCAGAATATATCTTCAACAAACTTTGCAATGTCAGTATCCCTCTGCGGGTCATAGAGCCTCGCACAAAGCACCACTGTTGCATGTGTGGGCATAACATGTTTCCTTACACATTTTGATCCGTGTCGACAGGCGCCGACCCGTTGATAGAAATTGCACAAATCCATCCGATAAAGAGATAACTAGAGAAAAAACAAGCGCTAGCTTCTCGAGCTCTTTGGTGCTTTTATGTCAGCTATTCAATCTCACGACGGTCGACAAGTTTATAGTGCCATTGTGAGCCGAAGCTCATGCGGTTTTAACGCAAACAAAATAGGCCTTTTTCTGCAATGGGCGGAGATGGAGGCGCTGTGGCAAAAAGATCAGAGCTAGTGAAGGCTGCGAAGGAGCGTGCTGAGGCCGCGTTTGGCTCAGAATGTTATCTTAGTGGTGAGCCGTTAGAAGACCCCGTAATGAGCGATTGGCGGGGTCGCGTTTACAATAAAGAGGCGGTACTCGAGTCACTGCTTGGAATTAAGTCAAAACCGCCACCAACAGAAGACTTTGCGAGTCTACGCGATCTCTGTCAACTGAATGATAGAACAATGATTGATGGAGTGTGGTGCTGTCCAATTACAAGACGGCCAGTGGCCAGGCAACGAACGTGTTATTTCCCTGAATGTGGCCACACAGTAGCTCAACGGGCGTTGAAAGTTGTTGAACAAAGCACTTGTCCTGTCTGTGAGCATTCTACAAGGGGGTCAGTGCTACTGAATGCCCAAGCTCAGGAAGATATAGACCGAGCTGCAGCACGAATATCTGCTCTTCGAAAAGATGGACTCACTCATAGCCTTCGCAAACGACACAAGAAGACAAACAACATAGGCGAGGATCTAAAACGAAAAGCGCACGGACGTGACGATCGCCCTAAACGCCAGAACACAACATCGCTCTGATTGCCAAAACTTGGCTTAATTTACTACGACAACAACTAATAACAAAAATTAGGTTCTCGGGATCAAATAGATATGTACATATGTAAGTGTCTGCTTCAAGCAAAAGTATCAACAGATGTTCGGCAACAGCTCAACAGCTTACTTGCCTGAGAGATGAGTCGCGTCTGGCATCTGAGCGGGCTGGCCATCAGGAGACTCGGTGAGCGGGGCGTTCTCCTTGAGCAACTTCTGTTGCCGCCGCAGCTCCTTTTGGTGAGCGTTGTGCATGATTGAGGTACCAATACCGTAGCAAAGATACCCAGAGTAGCCAATGATGCCGATAACGACGAGACGGTGCGTAAGATCCGCGGCCTGGACGTACCACGGGCGACCTCCTGCCATATTGATTGAGCCTGAGGTTGGTGCTAAGGCAAATAGGTGCGTGAGCTAGTTTTTGGTGACGATGACTTATATCCGATGTGCGTATGGCCAGCTAAGATACACTGTACATGTATGCGAGCTAGGGGGAGGCTGCCAGTCGATAGTGATTTTTTTGAGGTAGACTTATGGTTATAGAATGTGATTAAAATTGAATTTGAATTTCGATAAAACGATTTAGGCAGCTTTGGGGGGTATAGCGTGGCGCACCGCTGCCAGTTCGCTCACGGTAGTGAATCAATGATAGTTTCGAATGGTAACTTCGCAAATTTTATAGAGCTCAGATCTATTAATTGCTCTCAAGTTCGATGATCCAGGCGATACTAATGGAGTTTCTGTTACAACCAAACGAAGGCTTCATGAACCAATCTAATCATACTCAGGTTAAAAGCGTTAGCGTGTAATTAATGTATACGACTACAAGTCACGGTGAATGAAGCTGTTGAGTCCAACAAGCTTGGCAAAGTTCACACGTACAGCATCATAGAATTGCTGGAGCTGCGAACGAGGAGGAGGAGGCTTGGAGAAGCCGTGAGTGAAGTAGTACCAGCTCTCCTTGGCACGACCGACGAGCTCGTCACGGGTGCCCTGGGAGGCAGCTCCGAACTCCGAAAGGTAATCCTTGATATCCTCAAGCGACCACGAGTCGAACTTGGCGTCCTTCCACGAGCCCCAAGCGTTGGCAGCCTTGGCGGTCTCCTTCTCACCACTGGAGAAAGCATTAGAGTAGGCACTGTAAAGGCGGTCAGCAAGATCGTGACGTGTGCCCTCGACACTGTTGCCAACTTTCTTGAGCTCCTTCACAAGCTCCTCACGACTCCAGCCGTCAAACCAGTATCGGCCAGAAGGACCCTTGCCCTTGTTCAGGGGAACATGGTTGTGCTTGAACTCGGCCACCTTAGCAAGAAGTTGATCACGAGTGCTTCCCTGGGGAACGGGAACACTGCGAGCGTCTAAGAATTCCTTGAGACGGGAATCAGACCACGCGGCCCAACTGCCCTTCTTAATTCCGTCCACAGTGCCCTCGACGGTCTCTGCCACTTTCTCGTAGGCCTCCTTGCCCTTTTCGGAGGCAGCATCGTAGGCCTCTTTACCAGACTCGACGGCCTCTTTGCCCTTTTCGCTGATGACCTTTGAAGCAGTCTCGTAGTACTCCTGGCCCTTTTCCGCAGCATTCTCATAGTGCTCCTGGCCCTTCTCTGCAATGACATCTGCAGCGTTGTCGTAGTACTCCTTACCCTTGCTCAAAAGGTGGTGAGCCTGAGCATGGCCAGACTTTGCGTACTCGCGAATGTCCTCAAGAAGCAAATCCTTGTTCTTCTTGGCACCCTCAACGGCGTTTTCATAGGTAACGCCATGGCTCTCAAGCCAGCTCTGGAGACCTTCGGGGTCCAAAGTATCAATAACAGAGTCCTTGACAATGCCACTGCTGTCAAGAATATTGTAGCCAATGTTTTCCAAATTCTTGCGGAGGCGGTCGCTACGGGATTCCTCGAAGAAGAGACCGGCGTTGGCCACGCCGGCAAGAATGGCAACAATTGCAGAAACTCTCATGGATTTGGGGATGTGGTACCAATTTAGTTTAGGTGTGGGTACTTATATATTAATGCGCCTATGCATTTTAGAGCCACCACTTATAGCCACCACCACACTGACCCCCTCACCGGTCCTGTCATCTATGTTGCTAGTTGCTACTCGTATGTATGGGGGATCGCTAGGGGAGCGGTCCCTAGCCCTGGTTTCTTGCCCTATCCCAAAATTCAGACGGGTGTGTCGACATTCCACCTGCACCCCGACCGAGGTTGACGGATGTAAATGTCTGCAATATTAAAATCCGTGATGCTGAAACAGTTTAATTTGGTGTGGGGGCCTCTCGAAGTAAAGGAATAGTCTTTTTTGCAGGGCAAGCCCCCACTCTGATGCATGATCACGTGGGCGACAATCAATCTAACTAAATCGGTCGATCAATCTTTCCTGGTGAAACTTATAGCTTTGTCCGGGCAACAACAAAGTTTGTGAACCGGCCCGGACCCTGCTGTCCTTGGACCGCTCTAGGCAACGCAAATATGTAGTACCTGATCCGCATTATATGCACTATAATGCAGTTTCAGCCTACAGTGGGGGGTAAGACAGGTCCCAAGATCGCAGGTCACGCGCTCTCAAGTCACGCGCTCTCTCATCCCAAGTCACGCGATCAGGAAAAGGCAGCAGCAGCGGCGGCGCACACACACCTAAAGCTCTTCACAATTATTTATGATGGCACCACGTGACATCACCAGTTTGAAAAATTGGTCACCACTGTCTCACCTGCTCAATGTCGTTCGGAGGCCCCATGGGAGGCCCGCCTCAGCCCGAGAACTATTGGGAAATGACGCCCGATCAGCAGGCACAGGCCGGTGCCAGGGCAATGATGAATATCATGCAGTCTTGTCCCGGTAAGCTCGTCATGTCGGGCGTCACGGGCTTTGGTCTTGGTGCCATCATCGGTATCTTCATGTCCAGTATGTCCTACGATACGGCTATGGGCTATACAGAAGCATCTAAAGTCGCCCATCTTCCATTCCGCCAACAAATGAAGATCCAGTTCACAGATATGGGCAAGCGGTCATACTCCACTGCCAAGAGTTTTGGTTTCATTGGAGGCGTTTATTCCGGTGTTGAGTGTGCTATTGAGTCTCTTAGAGCTAAAAGCGATGTCTACAACAGTCTTTGGGCTGGTTGCATCACTGGAGGTGCTCTGGGCATCCAGGGCGGTCCCACGGGCGCTATGCTCGGTTGTGGCGGCTTCGCCCTATTCTCCTTGGCGATTGAAACGTACATGAACTCTGACCACACATTGCCGCCATCAACCGATGAGGACGAGTAATCGTCGTCAGTGTTTAGCATTGTAGATAGTATCCTCGCGACCTTCAGCCGGAAGGAGCCCGCGACATTAAGTTAAGTTAGTGCTTGTTGAATCAAGAATAGAATTACCATCATCAGAAACAAGAAAAGGTTAAAGTGTCATTATCATAAGTTAAATAATTAAAAAAATTCGGAAAATAATCAAGCCGCTTGCTCGAGAGTACGCGACAACTCGCCGTCGAGAGGGACGTGGTATTTAGCCATCTCTTTTAGCACGAGGGGCGTCTCTTCCTTGCGCCCATTGGCAAGATAAGACTCGAGCAGTGCTTTGAAAATGCGTTTGTCTGGCAGAACCCGCGAGTTCTTTACCAGACCACGATAGAAATTACGTGCAGACTCAAAGTCGTGCATCAACACGCCGCGAGCTCGGAGGAGAGTCGCGAGGCATTGGGTAGAAATAGGGGCACCATCGTGGCGCATGAGGGCTAACACACGGTCAGCATGGTCAAGCTCAGGAGTAGGAGCACATTCTAAATATGCCTCCATTACGAGCTTGTATGAGTGAGGTGTCGGCAGGGCACCTGAGTCGCGCAGGCGGCTAAACACCTTGAGCGCAGCCTCGCGGTTACCCCTTTTGACGTAGAATTGGATCACATCATTGTAGGCAGCGACAGCATGAGGGGCCTGACCGCGGCTCGCCTCTATAGCATCGAGCAGGGCCAGAGCATCGGTCTCGTCGCCACGCACACTGGCAAAGTGCACAAGTGCACTGTGGGTATCACTAGACAGCGACAGCTTAGCAGCCTCGGCCTCTGAGCGTAGTTGTGCAACCTCGGCTAGGCGCCGAGCCCGCGCCAGACGCACAATGCCTGCGTTTACAAGATTGGCATTCAAGTCTACACCGCGAGCACGGGCATCATTCAACAATACAATCACTTGCGTGTCCGTGGGCGCTCTGCGCACGAGGGCAGCATATGAATCTGCCTGGACAGTGAGGCCGTCAAGTCGGTGGAACGCCAGCTGCGCCAGGGGCCAGTCGAACCCAGCGGCGCTTTGGACAATCGAATTTAGATAAAGGCTTGCCGCCTCCGGGCTCAGACTGCACTGAGCGACAAGCTCATCGAGGCGCGACAGCGGCTCATTGACCTCTGTCAAGGCGTTGACACACGCCTGAAGCGCAGGGCCAGATACAGGGAGGCGTTGGAGCGACGAGCGCTCAACAAGGTCCATGGCTGTGTCGATGCCGTCGGGAGTGCGAGCATATGCCAAAATCTCGGCAGAGAAGTCCTTGTGAACAGGATCAGGCTGGCCGGATGTATTGGGGGTGCTGTTGGTGGTGCTGCTCACTCCAGCAAACGTGCGCTTGGGTGGCCACAGCTGCTGAAGTCTAGACTCGCCAAGCAGTGCCAGCACAACTTGGACGCGCTCAACGGTGGCAAAGCTCACATCCACAGTATCAACAAGAACATCTTCAACCAGCTTGCCGAACACAGCATTCAAGCCCTGGCGTAACTGCTCAGGCATGGCAATGTTGGGGCCGCGTACGCAGGTGAGTACCCAACGGGCGTGAGCATCGAGAATTTGGGCTGAATTCGACTCTGAAGAAGCAAGTGCCTTTTTGTAAGTGTCCGGAGCAACCGAACGCGCAGCCCAGATGGACTCAAAAGTGCGCTCGCGAGCGGTATTGGAGGAAACAGCGAAGGGTGCCAGTGTGAGTGACGCTTCAAGAGAGAGCGCGTCAGCCTTTTCGAGACAGGACACAAACCGCTGGACCAATTCCTGGCCCAAGAAACTCTCAACGCCCTTACGAGTCCATGCATCCTCAAGATGAGCCATTTGCCACGCAACAATGTCTGTCGCAAGCATTGGCTCGCCATGAAGCACCAAAAATTCGGCACAAGCAATCACTGCGGTAGGGTCCCACATAGCCTGGCGGAGTTTTGATTCGCGCACAACTAGGAACAGGGCATCTAGGTTGTTAGCAGCAACACATAGCCGGACAATCGCACTGCGAGAGGCAACATCAAGCTGGCGGCGCGCAGCGGCAGTCTCAAACAAGGCCATAGCGCTAGGCAGAGTCTCTGTGTCAGTAACGGATTCAAGTAGACGGGCAGCATTAAGCACGGGTGCCTTGGCAGTGTCAGTTCGCGCCCAGCGCGCTGCGGTGGCAACCAGGCCATTACGCACTAACCCTTCTGATAACGTCTGGACGAGTTCTGAGGGTGCACCAGCAGAGTCAAAGAAGGCAAACGCCTCTGTTTGGTGGCCAAGCTCCAGCATTCTGCGGAGGTACGCGGCCTGCGCGTCCACCGATTCTGCTGGCAATTCACGGTACAGCTGCGTCGCTTCGGGCAAAGTAAGAGCCTGGCTGAACAATGGGGCGGCCGGGGTTGCGAACCGGGCAACGTCCGAGCAGGCTACGCCCTCTGCACAACAAGCATACACCAGAGCATCCACAGCGGCCTGGTCGAAATTGGAGGCATCAACCACCACTGAAGCACGGAAGATTTCAAGTGCAAGGCGCAAGTGGTCTTCGACCGCAAGGCCCTCGAGGACTTCGGCAGCGGCCTCGAGCTCGTCGCTATTATTATGGCCTGTAATAGGTCGCAATTCAGCGCGGCGGGCAGCAAGACGTTGAGCCTGTTCAGTCAAGGCTGCAATTACAATGCCGTAGGTGTGGCGATTGGGCACGATATCGCGCTGAAGAAGTCTTTCATAGGTTTGCAAGAGCACGGCCATATCCTCAGCCTCGAGAGCAATCTGGGCCACGCTTTCCAACACAACATTGTAAGCATCGACACTAAGATCAGCGACCATTGCTTGTTGCTCTTCAATCACTGAGAATACTTGAAGAACACGGGCATGTTCACCAGCATCGTGGGCACTCCGAAGTACGGCCAGCAATTCATCGGCAGTAACCGGAACAATGGGAGGCTGGCGGTCGCTTTCTTCTTCGTCTTCAATTGCTGTTTGTTTGGCATTCGAGCCATTGGCAGCAGAACGGAGCCGAGGTGGAACTAATTTAGTGGGTGACTTCATGGCCGCCGCATTGACGCCAGGACCTGCCTTTGTCTGCTTTCCGAGCTTCTGAACACCCGCAGCGTCCTCGCGCTTGTCATCTTCAAGAGAAGACGATGCAATCGTTGAATAGCTCGCACCTCCAACGGCCACGCCACCATGTGGAGATCCAAGTTGGCTTCCGGCCTGAGCACCTCTGGCATCTTCGCGATAAACAGCGACCTGGTGTTGTTGGCGCTTGAACTGCGGCGTGGACATGAAAAATGACGGCACTTGCTGGTTCGCACCCGCGGGGCCCCACAGCGTCTTTGCTGCAGAGGCCGACCGTGAGATCGAACCAACCGACTTAAACATTTAATTAGGTTGATGTTGTGGTCGTCGTTGTAGTTGGGATCAATAAGAAACCTACTGTGTTTTTTTTTTCGTGGTGATGATGGTAGATGGTAGATGTTATTGATCTTTGGGATTATTAGATGTTCATGTGGTGGTGTGTGGTGGAGTAGATATAGTGCCAGGGATCAGCCTACATGAGCTATGTGTCACGAAAAGTGATACCGGACCGGAGGTTTTTTATTAGCTATGCAAGGGAACTCCCAATCACCCCGACTTTTTTTCCTTACCCGCCATTAGGAGTTAGTCAGTGCCTAATAAAGGCCGTTGGCCAACGAGATGTCAGAGGATGCGGTGTATAAAAAAGAACCAAAAAAAAAAAGAGTGTATGAGGCTGGTGATGGATCACTGAAAAAACAAAAAAAAAGACGTGACTCTGTTCGCACTTCAGAAAAACAAATATCAATACTGGGCCGCTAATCTCCGGTTATTGAGACAATGATTAGTATTGCCTTATTGGGACTGGTCAAGCGGTCCGGTGGTCGGCATGTGCGGCTGCCTCCTGGGTGGCAAACCATGCATTTAGAGACATATTCTTTATTTTATTTTGGTGGTTTTTGTATACCAATTCAAGTTTTGTGTTCTCGGTTGTTTTTTATTTACTAGATAAGAGCCGTTGGCACAGATGGCACCGATGGCACCGATTATGTTAAGACCGGTAGGTCCCTAGGGAGCTCCGGTGACGCGTGCTTTCAGTCTCGCCAATCACTGACCAAATCCAATTTGGTTTCGATCTCGATGTCTTGATTTTCACTATAAAGATAAACTAAAAACCGAAATAAAAATGCTCGTTGCTAGGGTCGCCACCTCCACCTGCACATTATTGTGTCTATTTGCAGCCTAGCCGTGTGGGTCCCAAATTATGACGGGCATAATCCGCGCTTCTTGCTAATGAAAATTGGCCCTGGACTGCATCTACGCATCATCATGCCACGTCTGGTGGCTACTGCAGGTATGGGAGCTGCAGATCGCCTCCCATTTGTTAGCGTAAGAATATCGTGGAGATTACCGCTGGAAAATAATGCAAGAACGGTTAATTAGCACCTTTTAGTGATAGTAATCGACTACCAGTGCTACGGTAGTTAAGTTTGGAGAGAGAAACGGGCAGAGCCCGCATGATTAAACTAGATAAAAAAATTAATTTTTGATGCCATACTTGCGCTGGAAACGCTCGTCAATCGACTCAAGGTAGTACGTGCCAGGCTTCATGTGCTCAACAGAGCCGCTGGGAGTGAACTCCTTCTTAAGGTGGGCCTTCTCGCGAAGACCGAGAGCGGCCTCGTAGTCCTCGGGCGACACCTTGACACGGTTGTCAAGCACGCTCTTGAGATCAGTGGTCTCAACAACCTTGCTGTAGTCCCCAGCCACGCGTACGCTGAAGAAGCTCGCGGCAAGACCGCTACCGTACGAGAACATGGAGATCCGGCTGCCTACAGGCAGCTGACCCGCAGGTGTGTAGGCAAGCACGGAAGCCAGTGACAAGTAAAGCGAGCCCGTGTAGATGTTACCAGTGTTGGTGCTCGCGTACAGGCCAGGCTGCAAGCGCGTGGTCGCGTCAGACTTGGAAAGACCCACAAACAACTTCTCGATGTTGCGGTCAGTGAGAGACGCGTCGTACTCAACGGCAGCAACCTCCTCAGGAACGCTGCTGGCAAACTTGGGGTTGCCGTTCTTGTAGTCGTCATACATGAGACGGGCAAAGCACTTGGTCACAAGCTTGCAAGTAGGCACATGGAATGCAGAGGCGGCGAACTGGTCAATGCCCTCCTTGGTGCTACCGCTCTTACGCAGGTACGCGCCATAGCTCTGGTCAAGAGCCTTGGTGTAGCACGTCAAGGAGTAGTGGCCGTCAACCACAGGGTACTCGGAAGTGAAGTCGGGCTTGTAGAAGTCGTAGGCATGCTGCATGTATGAGCCGTGCTTGGGCTCAACCACCAAAGGTGCGTCAGGGCCGATGAGCATGGCAATCATACCAGAACCACCAGTGGGGCGCGCAGCACCCTTGGCGTAAATGGCAATATCACCAGCAACAACCACAGCGTAGCGGCCGTCCCAAGAGCTCGACTCAATCCAGTTCACTGCGTTGAAGAGGGCGTTGGTACCGCCATAGCACGCGTTCACGGTGTCAATACCTTCAACATCGGCGTTATCACCCATGAGCTGCATCAGCACCGTCTTGATACTCTTGGACTTGTCAATCAAAGTCTCGGTACCCACCTCAAGACGGCCAATATCCTTGGGGTCGAGGTTGTTCTTCTTCAACAGACGCGAGAATACAGTCAACGCGAGCGAGTAGATATCCTCACGGTCGTTCACAAAGCTCATTTTCGTTTGTCCCAGGCCAATCGTGTACTTGCCTTGAGGGATTTTATCGTACACTTCGAGCTCAGCCTGGTCGACATACTGAGTCGGAATGTAGACCTCCATGGCCTTGATACCGATATTCTTTGGGCGCTCCATTTTTTTGAGAGATCAGTTTTTAAAAGGTTGGGTCCACTTCTAGATCCAAAGTTGTCAGGTTCTGGTGGTGAAGAACCAAACGAAGTTTTGGGGGGGATGGAAAGGAGGAGGTTACACGCGCTTAACGCGAGATGGTTTTTGAGGCTTGACTTTTTTATGTCCACAAAACACCCTCGAGAGCCGTGTTCATTCGACCCAACCCAGATTTCGGGTTATTAATGTATTTATATGTGGGTAATGTGTATAGTCACGTGATGCAGTCATTCTTTACAGGGCGGTCGTGGAGAAAGAAGAAGATCGACGTCGACGATGACGACGTGGGCAGATGTGGAGGCTGATGATCGCGCCACGGCCAACATCTTAGCCTTCTTTTAGTCTAGACCTGGGCTAAGTAGATCAACGTATTCGGTGGCGTTCGTGTTTTGTTTAGTTGTTCCGTCTATTGGTAGTACACTGTAGTATTAGCTAGGTAGACGTTGTAGGCTCGGCACTAGCTGGCTCAAGATATTCGCTCACAGCCTCGCCCCATCGTGCATAGCCCTTGTACTCAGCCATCGGAGGCGTCCACATTTGAGCTTCTTGAGCGAGTGCGGGGCCATAGCCTTCAGCTTTAATGTCAGACAGAGGGTAAAGATAGGTCCGGATCGAGAACATGATATAGTTTGAATTTTTCAACCGGGTGAGAACTTGTCGTTCAGTACGTACAAAAGCTCCATTAGTGAAATCGGTCTCGGCAGTAGCTGGCAACGAATCCGCAGGCATATACAAGTCATCAGCACCACTGATTTGTACGCCCCAGTTAGTCCGTTGGATGTATTGACTCCATTGGAGACGCTTGAGTGTACGCTCTACAGGGACCTGAAGCTGCTCTGCGTATCCGGGAACTGGAGCATGAATAGCATCCAGACGCTGGCCAAGCTTGTCTAACCAGTCAAACCCATTGGCGTGCAGGCCCGTGGCTGCCTGAAGAACTAAAACCTCGTCATCGGTGCCCTTCAGCTTCTGAGGCTGCAGAAGCAAGAAATCTTCGGCAACGTTCTCGGCTAGGAGCTTTAAAAGCTGTTGAGCGCCAAGTTTGGACGGCTTTGCCTTGCGGGGAAGCTGCGTGTTCAGAATTAGGTTCGCAATAATGTCTCCCGTGGCGACAAAGTACCGCGGGTACCGCCTTAACAAAGCATCGACAACTTCATCGTATAGCTCCTCAACTGCCTTGATAGTTTCAGGGGACTTGGGGGCTACAAAGCATGTACGATCCGGGTGCTCCTTCAAAATCTTGGCATGAGTAGCCATCTCTTGTTCATAGGTGTTCTCCAGCAGAAGCCAATCCTGCTTCGACGTACGGGTAATGCCCAGGTGCAGACCACGGCGTGACCGGAATGGCCGGTATTTGTGAGGCTCCGCTGTCGAAAGCTCGAACTTGACGTCCACGGGTTCTACGTTATCGCCCACGTCTGTACGGTCGACAAGCTTCACTCGCGGCCGCACGCGGCCCTGGGCATCCGGCTGGCCAGCGAGATTCGGCATCAACTTCGACTGCACAAGTTTACTCAAAACGAAGAGGCCAGCATACAAAATTATCGACTTCCAAGGCCATGTGCTCGGGCTACTGAGGTCCCACATTGTCAAGTGCCAGGTGGAAAGTTGGTGCCGTAGATTACGGAACCCAAACCTCTATCAGCTGTCAGCCCGAGAGATAACATGATCAACCGTGACTATGCGATACCTTCACCGAACATTCTTCTTTCTGTTCTAAATTGAATGGTTGAGGTACTGTAAAAACAAAACTGCATTGATTTGGAGGTTACGCACCCAAAAACTGGAGGTTCCGGTGGCCCAATGCGGTTCCAACCCCCGACCAAGTCTTCTCGCAGCTTTTTCGATTTCTTTTCACTTGAAAGAAGCCGAAATTGCAAAATTGATTTTATTTTTCTTTGTTTTGAAGGTTATTTGCTTTGAAAAGTGACCATATGAAAATATTGATATGATTGTTTAATCGTACGCAAGCAAATTAGCCAACATATTACCATCGCCACAACTCCTGAACCAACCATAAACTATTTTGTACCAATGCAACCACAAAGGCATTTAACACAATAATCAAACGTATTCCAATATAAAACTATGCAAATCTCACCAAAACTGCCCTTGTTGGCTCGTGGAGGCTAAAAGGACGCCCCGATGACATAACAGTCTCTCCACGCGTACCACCATGGCCAGTGTCGGTCGCCTATTTGAGGTGCTCTTCGCTGTCTACTTCATTTACAGACTCGGGTCATTGTCACTACCAGTATCAGAAGAGGACCGTGGAAAGCTCAGTACATATTTGCAGTTGAAATGGGCCGAATTGAGCACCCTCCGCCACAAGCACACATTGCCACCGCCGTCGTTAGTCGAGCTTAATTTAACCAATGTGGTTGGCTACAACGGCTCGCACAGGTTCCTGCCTTCAGAAATAGAAGCCAAGGTCCGAAATCTTTGGGATGTCGATGAGTCCACCTTGGTCAATGGCTCATTGTACTATACCAATATCTCATCGTATATGCATGGCACTTATGAGCCATTGAGTCACTCGCTGGCGAGACAGTCGATGCCTTTACCGCTGGACGGCTTTGAGGAAGGCACTCATGATATTGGCGAGGCGCTAAGAGAGGCTCAGGCCCTCGCAGAGCACCCGGGCCATGCTGCAATCAGCGTGGTAGAGCGCAAGCGAACCCTGAAACACCCCCGAAACCACGCGCTGGCGCGGCTGGTTGACTGCCGGATCATCAGTTCATCGCATCCATTGCTTATAGAGCTCGAGGGCGTCTACCTTGAGCATGGACATGTTCTGTTGTCAACATCCTCCCTAAAGTTCTCGGGACTTGAAGCACTGCCCTACTTGGTTCCGCATCCTCAGGTCGATCCTAGTGCTGAGAGTGCCCGTAAGCTCATACTTGCAGCCCTCAATCATACGCTCGAAAGTATAAATCGCACAGAAAACTACTACTACGTCGACCAAGCTTACCGGCAATCGCGAGCATGCGAATATGTATTCTTTGGGCGCCTCAATTCGACCACTGGCATCACCCAGGACGAACTCGACGCAATAGAGGAGGAGCTGCAGCACCCAATTGGCCGGCCCTTGCCAAAGCTTCCCCCTATCCAGATGAATGGCGTGCTATGGTCGCCTGATTGTGGGGTTAGCTTTGACGTGTCCGGGGTTGGAGAGCGGGCTGAGTATTACGTCCAGCGAGCAAGGCGCATTCTCACCTTGTTCTTTGTGAACGTTCTTGCTGTGGCTATGCTCAGTGGCGCCCTTGCCCGCCGGCACACGAGTCCATCCCGGGCTTGTCGGTTGAGCTTTGCGACCATCGCGAGCTTCGCCGCTGTTGACGGCATGGCCACAGTTGTGGCCCTAGTGCAGAGCACACAGGCCGATTATTCTCTAGTGCTTGCGGCCGTGACAGTACTCTTAGTACTCCAAACTTACATGTTCGACATCAAATTAATGGGCCGCGTCTACAGCAGCCAGCGAACAGAAGACATTGCAGACCGTCGAGCGCGACAGCCAAATACTGGTGGCGCTGCGACAAACCTGGCGGCGACAAACTCGGGCACGAACTTGGGCACTCCCGAAACCGAGATTGTGCCGGAGCTTTTGAGTGATCAGCAAGTCATGATGCGCATCTATCAGCAGTACTATACAGGAATCCTCGCATTTGCGGTTGTAACCATGGTGTTTTTGTCGATTGGTGAACCAGCATGGAAAGTCTATGAAGCAATTTGTCTGGTGGGGCTGTATTCGTATTGGGTCCCGCAAATATGGCGGAATGCGCGACGGGGATCGCCCGTCCCGTTCTCGCCCACGGTTTGTATATCATTGACGGTGTTGCGGCTTTGGCCGGTCTTGTACCTGTGTTTTGTCAAGAGCAACATTGGCTATCATCGTTACGACCCCCGGCTCGGATGGACGCTGATTATTTGGCAAACAGTGCAGGTCGCTTTCCTGGTTGGCCAGGCACGGTGGGGATCGCGATTCTTTATTCGTGGCAGGTTCGGAAGCGTTGACATCTATAATTATCACCCATTGATCACCGAAGACGTTGAAGGGCTTAACCACGCTACCGAGTTGCCACTAACTGTCACTGACTCGGCTCCAGCCGTCGACGAGCATTTCGACGAAGAACTTCAGACGCAATGCCGGTTTGTGCCGTGTGCAATTTGCATGAGCGAAGTGAGATTGCCAATTGTCCGCGATGAAGCGTCGGCCAGCCCGGCAGTGATGCTTGAGCGAGACAATTACATGGTGACACCATGTCGGCACATCTTCCACACCGAGTGTCTTGAGCAGTGGCTATCGTCACGACTACAATGTCCCGTTTGTCGCAGCCCAATTCCACCTATTTGATAGCACATATCCACGACCTGTAACATAATTTCAGTTTTTAATGTGATTCCATTTAGCTCAAGCTCACGACCAGCAACCTGGAGTTATGATCTTCGTCGTCAACAACATTGGCTTTGTGCTGTTAACTACTCTTTTTTAAAAAACAGGGGTTGACCTAGTGACGTTGACGCTGTATATCGCCGTATGGTAAAGGTTTAGATTAAATTATTTCTTGTGCGCGGTGAGCTTCTTGAGGTAGAACTGAAGCTCCTCACCCTCGAGCACGTAGCCGTCAACGCGGCCGCTCTGGCCAGGGCGGGACGACACGCAAGCGTAAAGGCGGCCAGCACCGAACTGGGGCTCGAGGCCCTGGCTGAGCTTGGCACCAGCGGCTCTGGAGCGGGTCTTGGCGGTCTGGACAATCTCCTCGCTCTGCTTGCCACGCTTGGAGGCGGGCACACCGTAATGAGACTCGAAGAACTGACGGAAGGGAGTAGCATCGATCTGGACAATGGCGCTCTTGGTCAGGGTGTTGGTACGCACAAGCTCGTTGTTAGAGGGGTGGTACACAACCTGGATAACACGGGTCTTGCGGCTAACGCCCTCAGTGCCCCAGGAGAAGTTACCAGTCTCAAGACGCAGAGCACGGTGCTTCTGGTTACCACCACGGGTACGCACGGGGTGGATACGCTTGGCGCCGATACGGGTGTTGGCGGGCTGACGGCCGAGCTCGAACTTCCGCTTCTTGCGCATCTGAGCGCGCATGGCACCCGTGTGGGAGCGCTTGTGGTGAGAGTCACGGCTGATACCCATCTTTTCTCGGTGGTTTCTGTGAGAAGGAGAAGAAAAGAAAAGATTCGGGCTCACGATGCCCTAGGCTTGGGACCACGACTAAGGCTGGTCTACGCGTTTGGGACCAGAGAAAAAAAGTTGCACCTCTTTTAGCCGGTGGGAAGAGGTAGTCAGCTGAAATATGCGTTTGAATAAAATCCTCCAACCCCAGCCGCGCACGTGATGGCCTCACGTAAGTCGAACGTGAGTCGGTTCTTGTATGAGGCATGGCAGCAGATGTGACAAGGTAAGCTATGGATGTCTGTCAACCTACCAGCCTTGAGAAACAGTGTAGCCCAGTCAGCGCCCTGAGCCCTATCCTCCCAAACTGAACCACAAGTAGATCACGAAGCAGGTGTTCTTGTGTTTGGTGCTCTAACGAAAAATCACAGTGTCACGTGGTAAGATTTACCTTCCTTTCCGACGAAGGCGACATCGGGCATATCTCCAGATCTGATTCTGGTAGTGTTCTGACTATTCTGGGTGGCGACAAGTCGCAAACGAGTACAAAGCAGCGCTCCTGACTGTAGACTTGTTGGAGTGCTGGTTTCAGCAGTCAATTCGGCGTCAAGTCACCGTTGGCCTAAGTCTAAAATCTTCCACATCGAACAATGGAAGATGAGGGACCCATCTACGACTCTATAGAGATCGAGGACATGACCTGGGACGCAATTACCCAGCAGTTCTACTATCCATGTCCGTGCGGCGACCAATTCCAAGTGTGCATTTCAGATTTACAGGACGGCGAGACCATTGCAAGGTGCCCGACCTGCTCACTACGCATAGAGGTGGTATTCGACCCTGAAGATCTCAAGCAATTTGAGTAGGTACTGATGTAAATAAATAAGGTATACAAAACTAATGTTTCTGTCGTTTACGGTTGTTATAATCGACAGTGACGCGCTTGCCTGCTTTGGGCGCTGCAGGAACAGGGGCGGGGCCCTTTAGGTTTGTTTCGGGAGTTATTCTTCGCGATGGATATGGCACCTTCATACCTTCAAATGCATTCTGTGATGCTGCTGGTGCAGCAGTAAAGTATTCATGTTTTGCAGCATCAATTGCCGCGATGCGTGTGTTGGGGTTGTAATTGAGAAGCTGGCTTAAAAGATCAAGGGCTAGTGCATCTGTGCAGCCCACCGATCTCATCCACGCACTCAGTCGGTTCGGGTATAAGGACATGGCCATCAAGCTCGGGAAATCAGGACAGCTGGTTATATCCGACCAATTTTTAACCGTTGGCGTACCCAAAATCTCGATCACTTTCTGCATCTGGTTGCGTTGAAAAGGAACAACTTTTTTATCCATTTTCGTCTCTTCGCCTTTAAATATTGGCCGCAGTGCTAACATTTCAGCAAATACACACCCAATGGCCCACACATCAATTGCTGGCGTGTAATGCCGGCTGCCCAGCAAGAGCTCGGGCGCTCGGTACCAAATTGTAACAACAACTTTATCGCCCGTGTATAAACTCTGTAGTGGGTCGCGGAATATGCGAGCCAGGCCAAGGTCACCTACTTTGACTTTTCCTTGGGCCGTAATCATAATATTTGCTGGCTTGATATCGCGGTGCAGCACCCAGTTCTCATGCAGATAGCTCACGCCATTAAGAACTTGCCACAGTATGTTTTTGGCGCAACCAGGCGTCACACTTTTACCATCTGAGTGGCAATGGTATTGGATAATTTGAAGTAGATCGTGTTCAGCATAGTCAAACACAAGATAAATGCTCTTATCGTCGAGAATCGTATCCACGAGCCCCACTACATTGTCATGGCGCAATTCGCGACACAATGAAAGCTCGCGGCATGCACTCTGAGAGATTCCTGTATAGTAGCTCGTGCGTTCGCCTTCTTTTTCAACTTTGAACTTCTTAATAGCCACGACTTTCGCCTGTGCTTGCCGCGTCTGTGCTTTGTATACTCTTCCGTAGGTTCCGGCAGCAATGTAGCCCATCACTTGATACTCAGCCAAAGGGTCGGCTTTTTGTAGTCTGCGGCGAGCCTTATAGGCTGCCATTGGGTTCGAGAGAACCGACGGCGATGGAAATCTTTGCATTGTGCCGCCGTTGTCACTAGTATCGTAGATACCCCAGAATGGACGTGGAGAGGCGGCGTAGGTTATGTAACCCCCCTACATTACACTTGTACTTCAAGGCTCAATCATAGCTACATTTGTGTTGGTGAAAGATGGAATGGAGCACGCTTGAGGAGATCAAGTCTGAGTTGTCTGATCTCGCTCAATCCGATGATGTCAACCGCATTGCAAAGCTTGGCCGTGCGCGGTCCTTGATATGGCAGGCGAATCGCGAGATTGATGATGCAGCAGCAGCTGCGTCGGCTGCGCAAAAGAAACAGGCGCTGTTGACCCAAAAACGGGCCAATTTGCGTGAAGTTCTAAAAGTTAAAAAGGCAAGCCTTGAAAAAGCCCGAAAAGTGGGCAATACAGTCGCCGAGCAGCTTGATCTTATGCCCATCGACGAATACCTCGAGCGATTCCCTGATCATAAATCTAAAACGGGTGAGCAGCTCCTTCGACTTCGCATAGACGACGAGAAAGCTCAGCGCTTGGAGCTCGCCGTTAAGGTCGACGAATTGTTGAATTTGCATACTCGACGTCGTGATGCATATATAATGGCAGTGCGATGCATCAACGAGCCATCGACGAAATGGAAATCCAGAAAATCGAGAAGCTGGGATGGTTCTTCGAGAAGTGACCTTGTCGTTTCCGTTGACTCCGATTATAGACAGGATCTCGACAGTTTAGCGGCGGTTGGAAAATTCCTCAAGACCTACTACGGTGACTGTGTCGACATGCTCCATGCGCTTGAAGACAGCAGCGATCACGAAGCCGATTGAATCCGTTTTCAGTAAATATTTATTCTTTGTTTTTAATGCGCGTGACTATGTACAACTATTCTTTTGGCTCCTTGGGTTCCTCCTCGGAAGCCTTCACGTGGGTGTCGAGGGTCAAATACAACATCTTACTGCTCGATTCAAGCGTCTGTACAAGACCCGCTCCACCAAGCACGGTCAGAACTCCAGCCAATTGGGCCCGCAGCTCATCCATACTAGGTAAGGTGCGCACAGTATCAACCTCAGCTCTGTCCAAGACACCCCCATCAACCATACCACCAAGAAGAATTAGCTTGTTCTGGGATTTGTCTATAAGGGTCACAATCTTGTTCACAACGCTTGGGTCGAGCTGTGGCACAGTGACCACTGCACTTGAGCCTGTCAATAGATCTGACAGCGGATGTCTTGTCTTGCCAAATTTCCTGTGTGCAGCGATACTGGCGGGATCTGGGCTCTCAAGGCCTCGCAGGGCCACATCCATCAAATTGGACCGGACAATCGTGAGTTTTCCACCAGCCTTGGTAATGTCCTTGCGTAGCTGCGTGTCTTCACCTTTGAGAAGCACAGAGTTGTGCAGGGCGAGGACCACAGCGTTAGCTCGTAGAAGATGAGAATATGTGTCAACCAGATACGTCTTGCGGCTGCCCGGAGCTTTCCAGGTCTTACGCGAGCTCACAGTCTCAGCAACTGCCTGAGCAACAAGCGCAGACTGTGAAAAAAACCGCTTCATTCTCGAGATCAGCTCCGCCAAAAGTCAGATTCGCTTCTGATGGTGATGATGGAATTATTAAGTGTAAGGTGTGAATACTTCCCGACCTAAACGCATAACCTGAAATTTCACCCAAGCTCCGATCACGATCGTCCAACCAAATAGAAGCTGGGCTGTCAATTTAGTAGCTGTTGCGGCAATGAGAGGCGTCAGGTGTTCGCACTCGTATGCACATACGTTGCGACTGCCAAAGTCTGCACTGCCCAACCGGTCCGACAGAAAACGAGTTCCTGAGCTGATCCAGCGGTCGGCAGACGAGCTGTATGCATGGCAGAAGAGTACGCGAAAGGATCAGGTTCCGCACATTCTGCACGATGGTCCGCCTTATGCCAACGGAAAGCTCCATCTGGGCCACGCCCTCAATAAGATCCTCAAGGATTTCATTAATCGGTTTAATGTATTGTCTGGCAAACGCGTAGAGTACGTCCCCGGGTGGGATTGCCATGGACTGCCCATTGAGTTGGCGTCAGTCAAAAATCAATCCAAAAAACTTTCTGCCCCCAAAAGACGCGAACTGGCTAAAAAGCTTGCCTTGAGCATGATAGATCAACAAAAAGCTGCATTTAGAAGCTTTGGTGTCATGGCCGATTGGGACACAGTGTACATGACGCTCACCAAGGACTATGTCGTTCGCCAATTGACACTGTTCAGCAACCTTGTGGATCGCAAACTCGTGTTTAGACAGCGCAAGCCTGTGTACTGGTCAGTCGAGTCCCGTACAGCTCTTGCCGAGTCGGAGCTCGAGTATGGCGAACGCACAGACATATCTGCATATCTTCAGTACAAACTCAAGACCCCGCTGAACAGCTACGAAAGTGTCGGACTTGCAGTGTGGACAACCACACCTTGGACTCTACCCTCTAATATGGCCATCGCCATCAATCCTGACTTGCAGTATTCGCTCCTCGAAACGGAGCATGGACTCATAGTTGTGGCCACAAACCTCAAAGAGAATTTTGGAGGGGTCGAAATCGACAAGTTCAGTGGTACCGATTTGCTTGGACTCGAGTACGTATGCCCCGTCACCGGTGCTACCCACAAGGTAGTAGCTGGAGACCACGTAACTGATTCATCTGGTACTGGTTTGGTGCACACTGCTCCTGGACATGGTAAGGAGGATTTCGTGGTTGGTTTGCGTGAGAAATTAGATGCTCTGAGTCCCGTGGACAGTGCCGGAAAGTACACGAGCGAGGTCTCCCCTCCAGAATTGGCAGGCCTCGATGCTCGCAAAGAAGGTACGCCTCGTGTGCTTGAGATTCTAGAGTCCACTAATGCATTGATTCGCCAAGAGCCCATCACACATAGTGTCCCGCTCGATTGGCGTTCTAAAACGCCGGTGATGGTCAGAGCCACGCCGCAATTCTTTATTGATCTTGGCGCTGACGTTCGCGATCTCGCTCTCGAAGCATTAAAGAATGTAAGGTTCAAGCCTGAGACAGGCCGTCAAAGATTGGTCGCCTTCACGTCCTCTCGAGCTGATTGGTGCATTTCACGCCAACGTGCATGGGGTGTGCCGATCCCAGTCCTCTACCATCGCGAGACTGGAGAAGCGCTGTTGAATAGTGAATCCATGAGCCACATTATCAGCGTCATTAATAGCTACCCGGGAGACGAGGGATTGTCCCGCTGGTTCGAGGAAGAGTCGAACGTTGAGGACTGGCTTCCACCGAGTCTTCAGAATAAAAACCTCGAGACCATTTATACTAAAGGAACGGATACCATGGATGTCTGGTTTGACAGTGGAACATCTTGGACAATGCTCCCGGGACAGAAGCCTGCTGAATACTATCTTGAGGGCTCTGACCAGCATCGTGGGTGGTTCCAGTCGTCGCTGCTCACACGTGTAGCCTCGACTCACGAACCACAGGCTCCATTCCAAAACCTTATCACCCACGGCTTTATCCTCGATGCCAAGGGCCAGAAAATGTCAAAATCGCTCGGTAATGTTGTGTCCCCTGAAGAAGTTCTTCGAGACATTGGAGTTGACGGCTTGCGCTTGTTTATTGCTCAGAGCGATTACACCGGCGATATTTCATTTGGAAAGGTGGCCGTGAAGCAAGTCGCTGCAACCGTCAAGAAGTTCCGTCTCACATTTAAGTATCTTCTCGGAAATATTACCACCGCTGAGCAGCTACTTGAGAACCAGCAGCTGTCTAGTCTTGACCAGTATACGCTCGCCAAGCTGGCAGAGCTCATCGATGGTGCCAAAGCGGCTTATTCTACTCAGGACTTTAGCCAGGTGGTGAAGCTGTTCCAGAATATGAATAGCCAGCTGAGTTCGATCTACTTTGATACTGCAAAGGACAGCCTCTACGCCGATCCTCTCAATTCACCTCGTCGCAATGCAACAGAGTACGTTCTACAGCAGGTTCTGAGTGCGTACGTTCGTATTTTATCGCCCATAATGCCCCTCCTCACCCAGGAGGTTTGGGACCTCTGTCCCGAATACGTTACAGGTGGAATTGCTTCGCCTGCAATGGCTGGCTATCCAGCTGCTCCTGAATGCGTTGTGGACCCAGGTTTCCTCAAAGTCCTCGCTCTTCGGGACACTGTCAATGAAGCCATTGAGCTGGCTCGAACAGACAAGCGCGTGGGCTCATCATTGGCTTGTGATGTCTACATAGAGCCATCTCCAAGCGTGGCTGAAGCTCTACAAAAGCATCGCGATTTGCTCGAAACGCTGTTTATTGCGTCAAATGTTCATGTGTCACATGTGCCGCCTGCCGATACTGAATGGTCCTATACCGTCAGTAATGATCAGGCAAAGGTTACTGTAACCCCTCCTTCTATGCACAAATGCCCACGATGCTGGGTTTACAGCAGTCCTCACGAAGACGAGCTCTGTTCACGGTGCTCTACCGCTATTTAGCTATCCACTATCTTGTACATATATATTTATGCGTTTACTCATCTCGAAGATCGGTAGCCTTTAAACTGACAAACTGAAAAACTACACTTTGGCCCGTGAAATTTCACCTAGAAGCGCGAGCCGGGAATGTCTGGCAGCGCTCGTGTACGAGCCATTGCAAGGCAAGCTAGACGTTCCACGCGAAAATTGCGCAGCGTCCCGAGATTGACGCGAAGGCAACCCAGGAATAATGGTGGTGGTAGTGATAACCCTATGGCTACGGAGGCTATGGCTGCTCTGCGACAAGACCTGGCCAAACAAAATCTGAAACAATTGGCCCCTCGGGCAAAAACTCTAACGCGTCCACAATTAGAACCAATTGCCAACCTGAAGGCCAGTAAGCTCAAATATGAAGCCTTGGAAGTGGCAGACCAGCCTCCAGTCCCTGTGCTTGCCAATGAGCTCGACCGCGTTCTATTTAATACCGGCGTGCAGCTCCTGAAGGACCCCCGTACTAACGTGTACAACTTTGACGAGCGTCTCGAACAAATAATGTCCATTCGCGACTTCGACTTTTCGTGTATACCTGCATATGTACCGGCGGGCAAGGACAGTTCCCTGGCGAAGCTCGCGGCGCAGAACCAGAAAAAATTCATTGGTTCTACAAGTTCTTTGACTCCGTTGTTAATGCAATTGCACCATGCTATATCACATCAGCGCCCGCCTCAGCTAGTGGGACTCTCCAAGTACTTTCCAGGCACTTTGACTACCTTCAGTGGTGCCCAGCGTTCGCCTGTTACATCACATCTTCGATATGACAAGTCTACAGAAACCTACTCTGTAAATTCTGCGTCTGTATCCACCGATGAGCTCATTCTTACGCTTTTGGGCCAGGTAATGGAGGTTATGCTGGTGACGGACTCGTCGGTTTTTGAAAACTTCACAAAAGAACGGAGTAAGCTCCTATCTGAGGATCAAAGGCAAAATAGCACAAGCACTTATAACTACACTATGGCTGGAAAGTTTCTAATGCGCTCTCAGCTCGATTGCTATGACCCACGGCTCCCAGGAACAGGCATGTTTGACCTTAAAACGCGAGCAGTGTGCGCTGTGCGCCATGATATCGACTATGCACAAATTCAGGATGGCTCAGACTACCAAATCCATAAACGCGATGGCGAGTACGGTAGTTTTAGCCGTGAGTACTATGAACTTATACGGTCTGCTTTATTCAAGTATTCTTTACAGGCCCGGATAGGACGGATGGATGGTATATTCGTAGCCTACCATAATGTGCGCACGCTCTTTGGCTTCGAGTACTTCCCACTTGGTGAAATTGACAAAGTCTTCCACACCGCGCATCTTGCTATCGCGGCAGTTAACTCCAGAAGATCTGCCCGTGGGAGTAAGCGAGCGTTGCCGAAGGAAGACCTTGAGGCACAAATCGCCGAAGCGGGACCCCGAATCGCTGAAGCCGAGTTCAAGCTGAGCATCCAGGCGCTGGAAACTATTTATGAGGCGTTGCTCGAAAAGTTCGACCCCGAGTATCGCACAGAATCGTTCGACATTGTGATGACTTGCACAAGACCTGGCGAATTGTATATATTTGCGAAGCCAATGCTCGACAAACATCTTGCCAAGAAGAGTAATGAGGCGCCAAACCAGGACCATGCCACATATGTCCACGGCAAAGACCCTCATACTCTCCACAAGCATCACAAGGCTAATGAGAATTTCGTTCCCCCGGACATGAAGTGTCTCCGAATAACTTTCCGATCCACCATCAATGGAGAACTAGTTCGCGTGGGTGAGCACCCAGCGTTAAAAAGTGACGAAGATGAGTGGGAATTGAGCATCATGGCAGCTGAAATTAAAGACTGTGGAGGACTATACAGATCATTACTGAACAAGGTCGTCAGCCAAAGTATCACCTCAAAACCAATCACAGAACGAAGCGACGACGAAAGCGATATTCGTGAGGCAGCAATGGCTAAGCTCCCCCAGGCGTCGGCGCTGCAAGAGTTGTATAGAGGGCTGGACAACAGTGGGAAAATGTACAAAGAGTGGGATGACAAGCGTCCAAAGTTACGCTGGAAACCCATTGCTCCGTCGAATATAAAAAAAATGAGCCCATAATTTATTTATACATGTTATCTGTTTATATATCGCGATTATACAATTCGACTCGTGCGAAACAGACTCGACTAAGATGAGGGTGTTATATTACTAGCGTATGTATTCACAGATTAAATATCCAAAGCGCATGTCTTGACTGCTTCTACAAGGTCTGGAGATGGATCGCGTATGGTCTTGCGTAGCTCTGTGAAGCTGTCAGGGAATGTGAACTCCTTCAAGATTTTTGGTACAAGCTTTCCAGTGATTTTGAGCGCAGCATCATCGCGGCCAGAAGACTTCAAAGCATGATAAATGACAACTGCCAAGTGAAGAACAAGCGCTGCGTTTTTAGGCTTTGACGCCGTGTTTTTCAGCTGCTTTTTGACTTTGGCAACAACCTGAGCCGCAGCCTCTCGCAGTTCTTCCTCGGAGTTCGCTGCATATGATTCTTTTGCAGTGTCGATCGGGCCAGGGGCAGTGCCAACAGCGCTAATAACGTATTGCTCCCACTCTTGATAAAGAAGTGCGCGAGTTGCCTCGTCAGACACTGACAGGACGCCATTTAGATAGACGCTGATCTTGAGATCGGTCTCGTGACGCACAGCTTCAAGGCGCTTCTCAATTTCCAGTCTTGCAGTTGCGAGGTACTTGGCGCGCACCTTTTCAACAATTTTTCTAGCAACTTCCTTTTCAAAAGTCGAGTCGCCCAGCTCAAGCAGGTTTTGAACTTTGAGCGCATCAGGAAGGCTGACTTTGGCTACGAGGGCACGCTCAGACGAGTCGGGACGAAGATCTTGAAGTTTACTCGTAGCTTCGACCGCCTCAGAATGTAATTTACCACTTACTTCGTCCGCCACGCGTGATTCGAGCGACGGCCGGACCAAATAGTGAGTGTATCCAGGAACTATTTTGACGTCCACAGCATTACGCACAACCTGAGGGAGGTCAAGGCTCTTCAAATCAAAGAATCCAGTCGAAGCTAGCGTAGTTTTGATTTTCGTGGCCTGTTCTTCTATATAGGACTCGAGGACCACGTAGCCAGACGACACTATCGCGTCGTGTTTACGGGCAAACTTGGCAGTATCTTTGACATCAAACTCAGCAAGGGCGGCTTCAGGGAGGAAACCACTGCTTTTTAGTTTCGCAGCACATGCTTCTCTTTGGTTGTTCGTAAACTTTCTTGGGGTAAACAAAGACACACTAGCGTTGAACGAGCCCTCGAATGGCCCAGTCTTTGCAATGAGCACACTCCTTGTTAGCTCGTCTGGCTCTAGGGCAACCAAATCGACCGGGCTAGCTGCCTCAGACAGTCTGGACCTGAAATTTTTCTCGTGGGCCTCGAGCTCAGAGCGCAAGGCTACGGCGTCTCCACTAGACACTAGTATTAGATTGTCCGACTGCGAATTGACCAAAAGCCGCAGAACCTGGGCAGAAATATTAAGTTGAGAACAGATTTTCGCTGAAGGAATGACAACTTGAGTGTGATTCTGGAGCTCAAGAAGCTTAGCAGTGAGCAGTTTGACCGCCTGCTGAGGGTAGATCTGGCCACCACTGATCAGGATGGTTAGCTTGCTCTGTTCCGCAACATTCAAAATGAATTCAGTCGCATCTTTATCTTCATCCAAAATTCCGAGCTCCCCAGCCAACAGTTTGGGGGAGAACGGCTCTGATCGCGACTTGCAAGCCTCAGTAACTTCAGTTGCTAGTCGACTTTGCGAGACAATGCCTGTGTGAGTTCGCCAGATCCGTTCACCAAGCCTTACCTCGAGCTCAGGCAAGGCCATTTCGACCAAAGCCCGGGTATCTGCCACGGAGAAGGCGGGGCCATTCTCGTGCCAGTTGAATATGCCCATATGCGTGCGTTTGCGAAACGTTCAAAGACACACCGTGGTTGAAACGCACAAGCTCGGGATAAGCATCTAAGCCTGATCGCCATCCGCTATTACAACGGTTTGACCTAGAGGGGACGCAACCAGAAACGAAGGCTTTTACGGCGAAGTAAATGGAGATAAATAAAACAAAATAGATTTAACGAAGAGCAAAGAGTCGGGATTTGACTTCTTCGGTGATATACTCGAGACCCTCCATGATATTCGTATTAGTATATGCCGAGCAACCGAGCACTTTGTAGTTATGATGAGAGTCGAGTCGTTGGAGCTCCAGAGCATCTGTAAAATCATGAATGACGTTTTCTCTGTCTTGTGGAGTGATTGTATCGAGTTTATTGATCCACACCAGGAGGCCTGCACCCATGAGCTGGTCCTCGGTGAGGAGGGCATGAAGCTCATCTCGACATGACTGGAGTCGTTCCGGTGCAGTGGCATCAACAACCCATACAAGGAAATCGGTTTTTTCAAAATAATTGTGCCAGAATGGCCTCAGGCTCTGCTGCCCGCCCACATCCCATAAGTTCAGAGTATACGGCCCATGATGCATGGTCTTGATGCGGAATCCAAGCGTTGGCTGGACCTTTTCGAGAGACTCTCCAAGAGCCGAGCTCACGATCGTCGACTTCCCAGCATTATCTAGACCAAGGATGAGCACCCGAACCTGATTTTCTTTCAACTGCGTTTTGCGAAGAACAGTGAGCAGGACCATATAGCATATCACTTAGTAAGGAACGCGTCGAAGATGAGAATAATCTGCCCGGGGAGCCTGCTTAAGCGAGAGTGAGGACAGCACGGCCCTCGAAAGTTCTTCGCGTTTTTGACGAAACCAGTGACTTGAACAAGTGATTTGCCGAAGTATTTTGAGTTCTGTAAAGATCAAAAGATTTTTTTTCGCGGCCGCTTCGTATATTTTGGGGTCTGTCAACGTCGCCTTAAAGGGCCTGCCCCTTGCCCTGAACCAGGAGGTAATTAGTCCTATTTGGGACCGCCGCTTTAGCTAGACTTTTTTGTTCTTCACCACAAAGAGAGACACAAACAAATAAACAACCAACGATGGACACTGCGGACGCGCTCTACAATGACCGCGTGCGTAAGTTCACCGAGTTTCTCGATGCGGGCAACACGGCAACGGACTACCGGAGCGAGATCATGCAGATGCTCGCTGCCAACCGCACGCGCTTGATTGTGTCGCTCGATGAGTTGCGTGAGTTTGACCGCACACTTTGGCGTGGGGCCCTCGATACACCGGCTGAAATGCTACCTGCTATGGTTCAAGCCCTCAAAGAAACCGCGATGGCACTCCGAATCCCCGGTGAGACGGATCTGGACGAGGACGACAGCTTCTATGTGGGATTCAGGGGCACCTTTGGTAGCCACTTGGTCACTCCGCGTACCATCGGCAGTAATTTCCTGGGAATGATGGTTTGCGTTGAGGGTATCGTGGCCCGATCCTCGATCGTGCGACCAAAAGTCGCGAGATCTATTCATTATGGAGAAGCCACCAATGAATTCTTCGCCCGTGACTATCGTGATCAGACAACCAGTTTCGACCCGATGCCATCGAGCACAACCTATCCTACCGAGGACGGTCAGGGAAATCCTTTAGTGGTTGAGTACGGGTTGTCAAAATACCGTGACCACCAAATGATCTCGGTACAGGAAATGCCTGAGCGAGCACCCCCAGGCCAGCTCCCCCGTGGTATGGAGGTGATCATGGACGATGATCTTGTCGATAAGGTCAAACCTGGTGATCGTATTCAGGTTGTCGGTGTCTACCGAAGTGTCGGTGGTGGTGGTTCTGCTGGTGCCGAGCGCTCGTCAACCTTCCGCAGTTTGATTCTAGGCAATAATGTCGTGCTACTCACAAGCAAAGGCGGTGACTCTGTTGCTCGTGCCATGGCAATCACTGAAGAAGACATCAGAAACTTTGTCGAGGTCGCGAAACGCCCGAATGTGTGCGATCTGCTGGCCAGGTCGCTTGCCCCGTCCATCTATGGACTTAAATATGTGAAACGGGCAGTCCTGCTGCAGCTGCTAGGCGGCTCCGAGAAGAACTTAGCCAATGGTACGCATATTCGTGGTGACATTAATGTCCTTATGGTAGGCGATCCAAGTACTGCCAAGAGTCAGATGCTGCGATTCGTGCTCAACACTGCCGCTCTTGCCGTTGCCACAACAGGCAGAGGTTCCACTGGCGTTGGTTTGACTGCTGCCGTGACCACCGACAAAGAAACTGGCGAGCGTCGTCTCGAGGCTGGTGCCATGGTCATGGCTGATCGTGGAGTTGTGTGTGTCGATGAGTTCGACAAAATGAGCGATGCTGATCGCGTGGCCATCCATGAAGTGATGGAACAGCAGACAGTGACGGTCTCCAAGGCCGGTATCCACATGTCCCTTAATGCTCGTTGCTCAGTGCTTGCAGCTGCCAACCCTGTTTATGGTCAATACGATCCTCACAAAGACCCCCATAAGAATATTGCATTGCCAGATTCGCTTCTGTCGCGTTTCGATTTATTGTTTGTTGTTACTGACGATGTTGGCGATACGAAGGACCGCAACGTTTCTGAGCACGTGCTGCGTATGCACCAGTACCAGCCCGCTGGACTCCCAGAGGGTGTGCCTCAGCGCGAGCGCACGCATACCTCTCTCGCTGTTGGTGGTGATGCGAATGCGAACGAGGATGTTGATCCAGCACCCGTATACGCTACAAGTCCCGCCGATGAAGGCGAAGATTTGCTCACAATTACGTTCTTGCGAAGATATGTGCATTATGCCAAGCAGCGTATCAAGCCAGTACTCGGCACTGAGGCGGCGGAACTCATCGCACAAACATACACAGACCTCCGTAATGACAACCTTGCGCAGGGTCAACGTCGTACCACTCCAATCACGGCACGTACGCTTGAAACCTTGATTCGTTTGGCCACAGCGCACGCCAAGGCACGTCTTTCACAACGGGTAGAGGAAGAAGATGCTTTGGCCGCCGAGGAGATCCTCCGTTATGCATTATTCCGCGAGGTGCTTGTGCCCAGCAGACAAAAGCGACGTAGATTGCACACCCAGGTGCTTGACGAATCTAGCGCCAGCGAGGCTGAGGAAGAAGAAGACGACGAGGACGACGATAATGTCCAACTCAGTGGAGACGAAGATCCGCCCTCGGAGCCTGAAGTATCTGACAAGGAAGATTCCGATAGAGAAGATAGCGAAGAGAGCGAGACCGAACAGGCTCCGCGACGGCAACGCTTACGTCGTGAACCCACTCAATCACGCGAACCATTGCACACCCCGCCCAACGCTACAGGCACCGATGGCATCTCAAGCTCGCGATTACAGCAGTTTATCAGCGCTGCTGGACGTGCCCTGGCCGAGGCACCATCAACTGAAGATAGCATCCCACTTGACCGTCTTATTGAGCTTGTGAATAATCGCTTCCCCACAGAGGACCAGTTTGGCGGCCCAGAGGCTCGAGCAGCCGTTGACTCGATGGATCGTGATAACAAGGTCTTCTGGCATCGCGAGACAAACAAGATCTATCGGGTTTAAGTGCGAACCAGGGTGTATGCTTTTAAGGTTTTAAATTTTTGTTATTAGTTATATTTAAGTAGTTAAATCCGCAATGCCGGTACTTTTCTTGACTCGAGAGTAATTCAATTACTTCTTTCGGATACTATATCAAGCAACTACTCATGGACTGAATTCTTGGCTTTTTAAAACAAAAAGACACTCAGGAGCTTAAGCGCCTCTCTCAGCAAAAAATATATTATATTTATTCCCCAATTGCTCACAGTTCGAATCGTTGGCAAAATCACAGAATTTCTAATTGCCAGTGAAATTTGACACGTATCTTAGCTACCTTTCTCTTACTGCATCTGATAAATCACATGATGCATGTCATATGTCTAATCACTGTGCTTCCAAATGTTCTTTCACCACCATGAGTCTCGTCAAGGCTCCGTACATTGAGGAGGCGGTTCTGAGGAACCCGCTCCCTTTCTTGGTGCGGCCCTATGGCCTGTGGTTCGCCCCGTTGTATGCTGTCTTTTGGCACTACTACACGAATGACTATGAGCGTGTTATCGGCACTTCTCAGTGGACTCTGCTCTACCTCGGTGCGATTGTGAGCTTCCAGGCACTTTTCTGGCTCATGCCATTCTGGAACGTGAACGTTCGCGATCTTTTTGAGACCAGAAGTGCTTCGGACGTGCGCAGTGCCCAACTCATCAAGCTCGTGCCCACAGAGGGTGGCGGTTCCCCGGATATCGTGCCCATCACGCGTTGGAACGACGGCGAGATCTCGTTTGTCTACCAACAGCGCCGTTTCCTGTGGAGTGAAGAAGGTCAGTGCTTCCAGCCTCCCCAGTTCTGGGTTCACGAGGAAGGTCAGACTGTTGGTGACGTCCTCAAGATGCCTGGCCTCAGCGCCACGCCCAAGTCTCGTTCTCACCTTGATAAGGAATTTGGGCTCAACGCATTTGATATTCCTGTGCCTACGTTTACTGAGCTATGGAAAGAGCATGCCGTGGCTCCTTTCTTCGTGTTCCAGATTTTCAGTGTTGTGCTGTGGCTGTTGGACGAAAAATGGAAGTCATCGCTATTCTCGTTGTTCATGATCGTGTCTTTTGAGAGCACTGTCGTCTGGCAGCGCCAGCGCACGATGCGTGAGTTCCGCAGTATGGGTATTAAACCCTATGAGGTTTTCGTTTACCGCTCAAAGACGTGGACCAAGATGTCTACCACTGAGATCCTTCCTGGTGACATTGTGTCTGTCTGCCGTAGCCCAGAGGATTCAGGCGTCCCTTGCGATCTTGTTTTGCTCACTGGCTCTGCCGTCGTTAACGAAGCAATGCTTTCAGGTGAGTCGACTCCTCTGCTTAAAGAGAGTATCGCCGACCGTGATGCTGGTGACAGTCTTGATATTGACGGAATCGACCGTAATTCTTTGCTGAGTGGTGGTACAAAAGCCCTTCAGGTCACTGCCGGAACCAGTGATCGTATCCCGAATGCCCCCGATGGCGGTGCTATCGCGGTTGCTGCTAAGACAGGCTTTGAGACCACTCAGGGTCAGCTAGTGCGCACCATGATTTTCTCGGCTGAGCGCGTCGGTTCTGGTAATAAGGAGGCTTACTTCTTTATTCTGTTCTTGCTTGTTTTCGCTATTGCAGCCTCTTACCACGTTTGGGTTAAAGGCATTGAGATCGACCGCCCGCGTGCTAAGCTCTTGCTCGACTGTGTGCTCATCATCACGTCTGTGGTGCCTCCAGAGCTTCCAATGGAGCTCACGCTTGCCGTGAACACCTCACTCAATGCACTCTCTAAGCAATTCATCTACTGTACTGAACCATTCCGAATTCCCTTCGCTGGCCGCGTTGACGTGTGCTGCTTCGACAAGACCGGCACCCTAACCGAGGAAGACCTCACTGTTGAGGGTGTTGCTGGGCTGCCGAAGACTATCAAGGGCACACGCCTTGCTAACGGACTGCTCACTATCACTGACGTACCCACCAACACAGCCGTTGTGCTCGCTGCTGCTCAGGCCCTCGTGCGCCTTGAGGACGGTGAGGTTGTCGGTGATCCCATGGAACAGACGACTCTCAAGACCTTGGGCTGGGAGGTGCTGGCAAAAGATGAGGTTAGGTGCATCGCAAAACCTGCTCAGCGTATGCGTGTGCTCAAGCGTTTCCAGTTCAGCTCTGCTCTCAAACGTTCGTCTAGTGTGGCTACTCTCCCTGGTAACTCCGGGCAGCTCCTTGTTGCTGTCAAGGGTGCACCTGAGACAATTCAGAAGATGTTGACCAAGGTTCCTGAGGACTATGAGGAGACCTTCAAGCACTACACTCGTGAAGGTTCGCGTGTCATTGCGTTTGCCTCGAAGACACTATCCACTTCTTCCACGAACGTTACTCACTACACCCGCGACAGTGCGGAGTCTAAGCTCGATTTTGCCGGATTCCTTGTCTTCTATGCCCCTCTTAAGCCTGATGCGATTGAGACAATTCAAATGCTCAACGAGTCCTCTCACCGCACGGTGATGATCACTGGCGACAACCCGCTGACGGCTGTCAAGGTGGCTTCAGACGTTGGCATTGTGGAGCGCCCTACTCTCGTCTTGGATGTCGACGCTGAGACTAAGGAGCTCACATGGACTTCTCCCGATGAGACGGTTCACTTGCCCTACAAGTCTGGTACCGAGGACTACGCCTTGTTTGATAAATATGATCTGTGCTTGACTGGTCATGCACTGAGCCAGCTTGAGCATACAAGCGATATCGCTGTACTCATCCGCCACACTTGGGTATACGCTCGTGTGTCGCCGGCTCAGAAGGAATACATCCTCAAGACTCTCAAGAGTGAGGGTTATATGACTCTCATGTGCGGTGACGGTACCAACGATGTTGGCGCCCTCAAGCAGGCCCATCTTGGTGTGGCCCTGCTCAATGGCACTGAAGAGGGCATGAAGAAGCTCGCTGACCAGCAGCGCTGTGACGCGATCCAGAAGGTTTATGTGAAGCAAAGTGATATGATGAAGCGCTGGAACGCCAAGCCTCCACCTGTCCCTGCTCCTATCGCACACCTTTACCCACCTGGTCCTGAGAATCCTCACTATATCAAGACTGTGACAGCTCGTGGCGGTACTATTGATGCCGAGACTCGCGCTAAGATTGAGCAACTTACCGCTGCTGGCGGAACGGCTGTTGAATCCCAAGTCAAGGCCTCCGGGCTCGCTGATAAGGTCACGGAAATGATGGGCGAAGAGGATGAACGCGATGCCCCCCAGCTTAAGCTTGGTGACGCGTCGTGTGCGGCTCCTCTCACCTCGAAGCTGCGTGATGTCTCTGCTGTCACGCGCATCATTCGCCAGGGCCGCTGCACGCTCGTTGCTACCATTCAGATGTACAAGATTCTTGCTCTCAATTGTCTCATTTCGGCCTATACACTCAGTGTGCTGTTTTTGGCCGGTATCAAGATGGGCGATGGTCAGGCTCTCATTTCTGGTATCCTCGTGAGCATGTGCTTTACCTCGATTTCACGTGCGAGAGCCGTTGACAAGTTGTCGAAGGAACGCCCACAGCCTGGCATCTTCAACTTTTACATTATGGGATCAATCCTTGGCCAGTTCGCTGTACATATTGTGTCCCTGATCATGGTCGCTGGATGGTGCTATGAGCTTGAGCCCCGCACTGAGAACTCCAAGGACCTTGACAGCCCATTTGAGCCCTCGTTGCTCAACACTGCCATGTACTTGCTGCAGCTCATCCAGCAGATCTCGACCTTTGCTGTTAATTACCAGGGCAAGCCCTTCAGAGAGGCTCTGTCGGAGAACAAGCCTATGTACTACGGTGTCATGGGCTGCCTTGCCCTTGGTTTCGCTGGAGCCACGGAATTCGTTCCTGAGCTCAACGAACATCTTGGTCTCGTGAAGATGTCCTCTATCTTCAAGACAAAGCTGACGGTGATGATGCTTGCAGATTTGGGCCTGTGCTACGTTATCGAGTACGGCCTCAAGTATCTCTACTCGGACTATAAGCCGAGCAGAATCGCTCTTCGTCTCGAGGAGCGTGGCGAGGAGAAGATTCAAAAGTCGGCCTAATATAAACGTAACCACTAGCGTGGTCTTCAGTTAAGAGCTTACTGTTTTCCACAACACTACGTATTTAGAAAATAATCAGAGCTAAATTCTAGTTTTCTATTCGTTCCCCTTTGGCTTTGCTGGTGGTAAATTTATGGTGTTTAAATACGCCTGTTCATGCAAATCAAGTTGACCGCTATAGTTTGACTAAGTCGCTCACGACCTAGCATCCACGCTGCGTTGGGGCGCGATTGATGAAGCTCGTGGCTACTCCGGTTATCCACAATGCCTTGGAGCGCTTCTTAAAACTGCAGCCTAGAAAGAAATGGGCGCTTGAATTCGGCGAAGTGTGGATATCGCATAGATTCCTGATACAGATTGCCCGGGAGCTTCCGGACACGACTCTGGCAGAGCTTGTGAAAGGCACGGGTGTATATCATGATCCAGCACCACCCAAGCCCGCCAAGAGCCCAGAGTACATTGCTTTAATGGAACGTCTGCGTGCTGAAGCACAGGAACGCGAATATCAGCGTTTACTCCAGGGTCCTGAAGCCGACCTGCCAACTGTCCAGCTCAGTTTGTCGGAAACGAAGGAAATCAGGGAGCAGGTGACGACAATTATCAATATTCTCATCAGCATTGTTGCGGTCACTCTGGCTGTCTGGTTCTGGACAAGTAGTTGGCAGGCTCCTGTGCGCACGGTCACCAGTCTCATGGCCGCGTTGATCACGGCAATTGCAGAAACAGTGGTGTACTTGGGCTACAAGGAGCGTGTGGCCGAAGCTCGTGCGACAGAATTGAAGAAGAAGGAGAAGAAGCGGATAGCTAAGGTACTCTTAGGACCAGATATCGCCGGAGTAGACAAAATGATTCCTCTTTTAGAGAGCAGTGCAGTTACGAGCGAGTCTCAGTCGAGAACAGCCACCAAACAACGAATTATTAGACCAGACAGTCTCCTTAACGACCGCCCTTTGGACGATTGACGGCCTTGCGATCTCCAACGCTGACCATAGGCGGAGCTGGAGGCAACTCACTGAGCGGCTGCATCGACAATGGCACCGTAGTACGGCGGAATCCCCATTTGAGAATGATGCGGTAGAGGTGGAGTACCGAAAAGTCGGGCCATAGAGTCTTGGTGAACACAATGTCGCACCTGTGTCCAGTGACTTCCCAGCACATAAAATCGGACAGGCGCGTCTCGCCACTGGTACGCACAAGCAGATCAAGAGGCTCACTGTGGCTGAGATACAGAGCGTCATAGACGTCCTTGGTATCGAGCTCGGTATTGGCCTGGTAGGTAGCCTTGACGCTCGAGTCAATGGCATGGGCGATATCGTCGCGCGACGTGTAAGGGCAGCAGATATTGACAGTCATGCCGGTGCAGTCGTCTGTGAGCTGCTCGATTTTCTCGATGCGCTCGACGATGTCATTCTCAAGTCGCGAGCGGTTGCCAAGGAACCGGATACGCCAGCGCGATTCTTTGACCTGTGATTCTTGCCCCTCAACGATATCCCAGAGATTGTTGCGGATCAAGTTGAAAAGAACTTGTGACTCGTTTACTGGCCGGTGGAAGTTCTCGAGACTGAACGCGTAGGCAGTCACGGTGTGGATTCCGAGCTGCTGGCAAGCGTTCAGCAAGTTCACCAACGTCGCTAGCCCAGCAATGTGGCCTCCACCAATATCGAGGTTGTTTTGTTTGGCATATCGACGGTTTCCGTCCATGCAGAAGGCAATATGCTTGGGCACAGGCCCGACAGAAAGCACCTTGGCAGCCAGCTCTATCGCGTTACGATGGGTATACTGGGAATAAATGTAGTCCAGCAAGAAGCCAATGGGTGAATTGAACAAGCTTTGAACCATTTTGGCTTTTTTTCTCTAGTTGTGGCGATTTTGTAAAGGGTAGATTGTCAAAAAGTGATGAAAGACGTCCCTATCGATTTTGAGGCTCATGGGCTAGGGTTCTGCCCGATGATAAAAACATGAAATAGTCCAGCTTCGCGTCGGCCAGAGTTCGATTCCGACCTCGATTTTGTGTATATCACGAAAAAAATATATATGTAGAACACCTAGAATAGTTGAGACACCTGTGGGAGTATCGCAAGACGGGTGTGAGTGCGATTGCGTCTCAAGAGCTGTCGCTACGCGTCAAAGGAAGAATGTTCACCATAATTAAATAGGAATTGTAAACTTGTCACGTTGAAAAACCACTTGAAACTCGAATTGACCCCACAATAGCAGTTTCGTTGTCGTTGAAATTTATCCAGAGAGATCAAAGCACATTCTGGGTTAAATTAGCAGATGAATATTGTAAGCTTGTGAGACAGGTACGCTTCTGAGAAACTTGACTGAAGCTACTGTAAAGTCGTAATGGGTAAACGCGGCCCTGAAGAACGGGGGAACCCTCGCAAAAAGATGAAAAAATGTGATATCATCGATCCCTCGTGGAAAGGTGTGTTTGTGACCTGTCCTCGGGGTAGGGAGTCCAAAGCGAAGCATGAAGCCCTGGACTGGCTCTCAGAGGCTGCTGAGGAGCTGTGGCCTCAGAGTGAGGGTGAGAACGAAGACGATGCCGATAAAAAAGAGCTCAGTATCGAGGAACAAATCAAGCTTGAAGTTGAAGACCTCGCAAAGAGCAATAAGCAAAAAGGAAGCACGGCCCTAATTGCTTATGACAATCTCGGCTGTGAATGCGTTGTATTTATTCGAACCAAGGGAAAAATTGTCCCCTCTCAATTAGTGCGCAAAGTGTGCGAGAATGCATGTGCAGACAGCAGCCGAGGCGTCAAATTTGTTCAGCGCTTGTCACCTGTGGATGCACTCGTACCAGCCATCCCAGAGTTGGATAACTTTGAGCCAGTGCTTTCCACGATAATAGATGCCTCCTTCAAAACTGATCCACCCAAAGAGCTTAAGTTCGCCATCAAACCGTCTATCCGACTCAGCGACAAGATCAATCGCGATGGTCTGATAAAGGCAGTTGCGAATCTTGTTGGCGACGGGCACAAGGTTGACCTCAAGAACTACGACCGCGTCGTGTTGGTGGAATGCTTCAAGGCAGTGCTTGGTCTGTCAGTTGCCAACCAGGACTATGAAGGCAAATTCTGCCGTTACAATCTCATGCAAATAAACCAAAAAGCTCAGGAAGCTAAAGACGGCGGTGAGTCGTCATAATTTAATTGTTTTTTCTTGTGTAAGTTTAACACTAACTAATTTTCAAGATAGTAATGCATGCTCGCTGTACGTAGTTGGTATCTCGAAACCTAGCCAGTCACTTTGGTGGTTCGGCAATAAGCCCATTTGACCAACTTTCCAAAGCCCCGCAGCTATAGTGACCAAAGAACACAAGATATACACGATCTTCGTGACTCTGATATCATTTCTGATCGACTTGCCTCCTTCATAGGCTGAGAACGTTGATTGCACGCCGACAATTTGTTGCAGAGGGGTCATAAAGTACATATAGAGGGTCATGGTGATTGTGACCATCTGCAGGCCATTACCACTAAAGTAGCTCATGATGAGATTCATTGGCAGGGCCTTGACTGGAGCAAGAGCAACTTCCCATGCCCTCTTAACTTTGATGTAGTCTTCATGTGCTTTTCTCTTCTTTGGGTCCTTTGCATTGTTCGAGCTAGCATCCTTATCTTTACCCGAAGCCTTCTTTATTAAAGCCATCTGCTGTACTGGCTTGGGCTGTGCACCGGCGAGTACTCCTCTGGCCTTTCCACGGTCGGCGATATCATAGTACCATTGCGGCAGATCTGATTCAATCACCTTTTTGTCCTTCATTCTTATTTCAAGTCGTGTCCAGTGCTAATGACGCGGAAGGCAGTGGCACGCCTGAATATGGGACAAGCACGTTTACATTAGTGAGCTTGAAAGATTCAAACGCACATTCACACACCTCGCAGCGACGACAAGACTGGCGAGTGTGAATGTCGAGGGTGCGACATCAACCGCCTCGGCTGGCCTCGCTTAGACCCACAGATGTGTTCTTGAGCTCAAAAACGCCGTTCATGGCAGCAGTGAAGCGTGTGGACAGGGCATTAGACAAGGCAAAGGCGAAACGATTAGGAAACTATGTTCGCGTCTTGGGTACTGGAAAAGCGATTCAAAAGGTGCTTGCGCTAGCCATGGAGCTCCAAACCCGTAAGAAATACCATGTGGAGATCAGAACAAGAACTATTGACACGCTAGACGAAACAATTGATGAAAAAGAAGGGATAGCCAAACTAGACAAGCGTCCTCTCGCGGTAGTTGAATTGCAAGTGTCACGAATAGAGTAAAATAAATTATGATGGCTAGCTGAAGCTATAATTTTGAAAAAAGAAAAAAAAGGCTAGCTTTGTTTCTCTTGTCTCTGCACCAGGGCGCGAGTCTTAATTTCCGTGAGCTCCGCGACCATTTTACCATTCACAAGCGGCAAAGCCTTGTCAACGAGAGCCACAGCTTCATCGTAGTTTTTAAGGTAGTATTGTCTCTCAGCAGCATACTTGAGATCTTTTTGGTGCATGAGATCGAGAGGGCCCTCATCAGAAGGGACATCACCCAGGGAGGCAGGTGTACGAGGACCCCGAGTCTTAAAGTCATCTAGTTGTGCTTGAAAGTCTTCCTCGGGTTGTGGTTTTCTTGCTTGAGGTGGTCCCTTGGTAGAAGTGGTGAATGTGACCTCGAGCCTGTCTAAGTAGACCTCCTCGCAATCTTCGGCAGGCACTCCATTCTCATGAATGAGCACTGCGAAGTCGATAGGCTCGTCGGCGAGGGCAATCATAGGAGCATGCCAGGTAGCAGCACCATAAGTGACAGCCTGGTTGCCTGTGCACGTAAATGCCTGGGCATTCTCAATGTCTGGTAGGCCAGTGTGACGCAATGTGGGAGCTACGATAACCATATAGCTGATTTCGGAGGCAGGCCGGCCCATTGGAATAAATGTTTGAGTAGAGAATGGGTGTCTTTCCACCACTTTAGACATATAGGAAAACCCAGCGGTTTTATGTTCGGTAATAAGATGATCTGGCCTCGAGCATCTGAAAATGTTCCAATTAGCAGTGGCTGGCGTCTTACTCGGTGCTCTGCTGAAGTTGTTGACAACTGGGGATACTTTAAACAGTTTGGTTGCAGTTCCGTAGTTTGCGCTCGAGCTCTGAGCTGTGTTCATTTGGTGGCTAGTCGACATGACCCCACCAAAAGGCTCGAACAGTTCGGGAGTGAGCGGCTCCGCCACAAGGAGCTTGGAGGTCTTCAGAGTTGCCAGAGCCATTCTATTCACAGTATTGCGGATAATCTTGAGGTTCGTGCGAAACTGAAACAGCCCTTTAAACAGAAAATAATCACTTAGATGCTGATTGGCTTCTTTAACGCCCTATCTTTATCGTCCTCCTAATCAGTGACGTTAATATGTGTGTTACACTGCGCGAGCAGGCGTGTGATCTATGAAAGATTAGCCAGCAGTACTCACGTGAGATCGATTATGTAACTGTGTAGCCCCGAATCTCTCTGTTAGTTTAGATGTACCAAGCTGGAGAGAGCACACGCACACATACCTAGTCGTAAAGCAACCCATTATACTTGCGCGAAGATGGTTTGGATTCAAAGAGAAATCAAGCTTCAACCACGTTCACAAGGTATCTATCTTATTGACGATGAGATCAGAGATGCTTTGCCTGAATTGTCCAAAATGGAGGTGGGCTTGCTCCACCTGTTCGTCAAGCACACATCTGCCGGTATCACTGTAAACGAAAATTATGATCCTGATGTGCGCACAGACATGGGCAATGCCTTAGCTCGAATTGCTCCAGAGTCTGACAAGTTTTATTTGCACAACGACGAGGGACCTGATGATATGCCTAGTCACATTCGTACTGCTCTGGTTGGATGTGAAGTAACCTTACCAATTGGAAAGGGCCACCTCAAAACAGGAACTTGGCAAGGAGTCTATTTGTGCGAATTCCGACGATATCGCCATGCGCGAAGCATAGTCGCAACCATCCAGGGTGAATACCGGGGCTAAACCATGTAAGCAAACGAGGTCAAATATCCATGCTCCTACTCCATGTCACGATCATTCAGGGGGCTCATTCCGATGTAACTTACTGACAATTTGCTAACAAATTTAATTACCATTGCTCCTGTCACAGTAACAGACATATAATTGTGTACAAATTCAGTATATGCTTCCGAAAGTGTGGGGTCGCGTGAGTCAGGTTGAGTCAGGTGAGTCGGCGTTGTAGCTATGACGTATCTTCTGCGGTGTGTAAGCTAGCCCGGTTTCTCAGCATACAGTAAACGTTCGGTCTGTTACATGTTTAAAAGAACCCGAAGGTTATACAACCCCAGGTTTTCTTTTCTTTCTCCACTGCATCTGACAGCCGCATCCCGTGACATACAGGTTGTACATATACGAGAGGCACGCAGGAGATTAGTTAAATACCTCACAATCCCTTTTTTACTCCAGATTTGCAGCATCTCCTTTTTCCACTACCCCACACACCAAGAATCTCTCCTCAATGGATGATTCCAGCTCAGCGGGATCTCAGCATCTGTCGAGCTTGTTGAAGCTTCCCGATGAGCTTCTGCTTGAAGTATACAAAGCTGGTGGGCTTGAGACGCTTGCCGGCGGCTTGTCACAGTCATGCCGAAGGCTAAGGAGACTCAGCATGGAAGACTCAATGTGGGAAACTGAATTGAAACCATTGTTTGACACTCAATGCCTATCAGCAATACAAACTTCTCGGATCCCAAACCTCAGGCAGTGGTACTTTGAACAATTGGCCATCTCCAAGGACGTTATTCATTCTCTGAACACAATGATTGAGGATCTCCAAGATGACGGCGATGACCCTCAAGTTACCGAGACCTGGATCTATCATCTTCTCCGCAACAGGCTGGCGACGCTTTATGCTCTTGAAGTTGTAAAGCATCAGCCACAATCCCTCGCCCACTTCCACTGGGCTCACTGGCTTTCTCAAATCACAATCCATCTTGAGGGCCTCTACAAGCTTCTAGATCTCACTTGTCAGAATGATTGGGGTAATGGTTATGTCGATGTACCCATTGAGCATGTTTTAGCGCTGGTAATGTTACGCACGGGCAGGTTCCCGACGGAAATCAGAGACGCTCTAGAGAACACTGTGCACCCGGGTGAGACAATGCCGTTTATTGCTCAAGTAGAATCGCTCGCTCGACAAGTGGAGGTTCTTGTATCTGAGTTTCTGGCAATTGGGGTTGGTAGCAGCACTGGGTTATCCTCGCCATCAAACAGACGGCATGTGCGCACCGGTAGTAGCTCCAGCGACTTCTTCTCTGTTCTCACAAGAAGCACGGTGTTTGTCGCTATAGCGAGGAACTTGGGATGGGAAGCGAAATTACTAGCGTTCCCCCAGGCTACTTACTGCTGCATTGACCCTTCAACTTCTCCGGAGGTTACAGAGGCTTTCTTTGTTGACTTCTCTCACCAAGGAAAGCTTCGCAGCCTCGAAGACATCAGGGAGAGGCTCATCTACACTCACACACTCCCCGAGGATGTTAGGTATGGCATCTCCCTCTATGACATTCTCGCGACTACATATGTTTGGCATGCTCTACGTACAACCACACGGCATAGCGTTCTAGAGCTTGTTGACTATGCTGCTCGGAACATCAAAATTGCTCCATTGAGAAAACAGCCACACTTGTACGAAAACATTGTACGAAGAATCATCGACAGGAATATAGCAGAGGTTGACGCTCCCGTCCCTCGTTCGCGTGCAAGCTCCGTCAGCTCTTGTACCGCAGAGATGGAGCTCCGCCGCACGAGACGCATCCGCAAAGGTGCGGTATGCCAATTAGAACCGGATCAGCATGATGTCCCCAATGAAGAGGGATCGGTTCAGGCTTGTGTGGTTATAGATGTCCCAGAGGACGATCGCAATGGCGCGTCTTCATATCTAGTCCTGGTTGGCCACGAACTCAAGCGAGTGCCTCGTGAGTCGTTGAGTCCGGGCTTTAATGGTAAATGCACACGTGAATTTGGCCTTTTGGTTCCTGATATCGGGGCAGATGTACTCTTGCTTGGGCAGTACTTCATCCGCTATAATCCTGCGCAGCAAAGCTTTGTTTAATTGGTAGCGAAAGAGGCATTTATGGCTACGAACTTTTTTTTGGGAGGCAACAGCATCGCCTGTATCATCTTTTATTTGCATATGTACCATAATTCCTCGTTGAATAAAAAATAGCATTCGTTTTTCAAATATGACAATAAATTACAAGCACATTGTGTGCAGATATAAATACGGCCCTTGGCCTTTGGCCTTGCCCTTAGGCCTCGACCTTGATCTCCGGCTGGGCATGCTCAGCCTGATGGGGATCGGATGGGCACTCAAGCTTGACTGGGCGTGACATATACTCACGCTTGATATGTTCCGACAGCAGCTCTAGTTTGTTCCCCTGTGAAGTCGCTGGTGTTGAGGAAGGCGCGTCCACGGCTGAGCCAGCATAGCATTTGGGCGGCTGAAGCTTCATGACTGTGACTGAACCGATCTGGACAATATGATAAGACTCTGGCTCTTTTTGAGAGAGGAGAACTAGGGAACGGATCGCCTCAGAGAAACTCAAGTATGCTCTGAGGCTTGTGCATACCTTTTCAGCGATGTCTACAACAACGTACGAGGTGCTTGACATACTGAGCTCGCGACATATCCTTGATACACGAGGCAGTATTGAAATTAGAAACTCATCGCGCTTGTCTTGAGCACTTACAGAACGCTGAGCCTTTCGGGCTGCTTCCTTGGCCCGAATCCTCTCTAGCAGCGTGCCCTCGCGTTTACCTGGAGGTGCCCTTCGGGCTGCGGGACTCCAGAAAGGAGTGGCTGATTTTGATTTTTGAGTGATTACCGCTGGCATATTTTGTAGTTTTGGTTTCAAGAAAGTCTTGAGAACAAGTTAAGAGAAAAGAAAAAAATAGCGAGACGCGTCTGATGGGTAAATAAATGAAGCTTGAGATTTTTCTTAATACGCCCAGGTACGGCTGGGCGATTAGACGCGTCGAGCCATTGGGATTGGATGCCAAAGATGAGGACGCGTTTGACCCATTTAACAAACATAATCTGCAAGAGAAGGGGAAGGGAGAGAAGTAACGTGACCAGAGTTCTATCAAAAGTTTAACAGTCACGTGACTTATGGAAAGTGGCAAACAAGGATTCAGTGTGAGTCACGTGATGCGTGCTCTTTCTTTTTTTTTTAGTCCCATATTTTTCAGCTCATCATCTCTCACAATGGAAAAAGGATGAAGATCATCTCGAAAGTTCTTTGGCAACTCTGAAATTCTTTATAAGCGCGAAAATTCAGCCACTTAACAACTTCCAGCAACAGTTGTGAAATATACATACAAAAATGCTAGCTGCTCGGTTTGCACGCTCCGCAGCTGCCGCCAAGCGTGCCTCCCCCATTTTGGGTCGCCGCTTCAACTCTAACGGCAAAGTCCAGGGCACTGTCATTGGTATTGATCTTGGTACTACCAACTCCGCCGTTGCGGTGATGGAGGGTAAGATCCCCAAGGTTATTGAGAACGCCGAGGGTTCTCGTACCACTCCTTCCGTGGTCGCTTTCACCAAGGATGGTGAGCGTCTTGTCGGTGTCCCTGCCAAGCGCCAGGCCGTTGTTAACCCCAGAAATACTCTCTTCGCTACTAAGCGTTTGATTGGCCGTCGTTTCGAGGACCCTGAGGTCCAGAAGGACATCAAGGAGGTTCCCTACCAGATCGTCAAGCACTCCAACGGTGACGCTTGGGTGAAGGTCGGTGATGAGACCTACTCCCCTGCCCAGATTGGTGGTTTCGTCCTTAACAAGATGAAGGAGACTGCCGAGGCCTACCTTGGAAAGTCTGCCAAGAACGCCGTCGTGACCGTGCCCGCTTACTTCAACGACTCCCAGCGTCAGGCTACTAAGGACGCCGGCCAGATTGTCGGCCTTAATGTGCTGCGTGTGGTTAACGAGCCTACCGCTGCCGCTCTTGCATACGGTCTTGAGAAGGACGACGACAAGGTGATTGCCGTGTTCGATCTCGGTGGTGGTACTTTCGATATCTCCATCCTTGAGATCCAGAAGGGTGTGTTCGAGGTCAAGTCTACTAACGGTGATACTCACCTTGGTGGCGAGGACTTCGACATTGCTCTCGTGCGTGATATTGTTGCCAAGTTCAAGAAGGACTCCGGTATCGACCTCACTGGCGACCGCATGGCCATCCAGCGTATTCGTGAGGCTGCCGAGAAGGCCAAGACTGAGCTCTCGTCTTCCACTAAGACTGAGATCAACCTTCCCTTCATCACTGCTGACGCCTCCGGCCCCAAGCACATCAACGAGTCTATCAGCCGTTCTCAATTCGAGAAGCTTGTTGAGCCCCTCGTCAAGCGCACTATCGAGCCCGTTAAGGCCGCCCTCAAGGATGCCAGCCTCAGCGCCTCCCAGGTCAACGAGGTCATTCTCGTTGGTGGTATGAGCCGTATGCCCAAGGTTGGCGAGACCGTGAAGTCTCTCTTCAACCGCGAGCCCAACCGCAGCGTCAACCCGGATGAGGCTGTTGCCATTGGTGCCGCCATTCAGGGTGCCGTTCTCAGCGGTGAGGTCAAGGATGTGCTCCTCCTTGATGTGACACCCCTTTCGCTTGGTATTGAGACCCTCGGTGGCGTGTTCACCCGTCTCATCAACCGTAACACCACCATCCCCACTCACAAGTCACAGGTGTTCTCCACCGCCGCAACTGGTCAGACCTCCGTGGAGATTCGCGTCTACCAGGGTGAGCGTGAGCTTGTTCGCGACAACAAGTTGATTGGCAACTTCACCCTCGGTGGCATTCCCCCCGCTCAGAAGGGTGTGCCTCAAATCGAGGTTACCTTCGACATTGATGCCGATGGTATCATCAACGTGAGCGCTCGCGACAAGGGCACCAACAAGGATGCCTCCATCACCGTGGCCGGCTCCTCTGGTCTTAGCGAGTCTGAGATCGAGAAGATGGTCCAGGATGCTGAGAAGTACGCCGAGAGCGACAAGATCCGTCGTGAGCTCATTGATGCTGCCAACCGCGCTGACGGCGCCGCCAACGACATCGAGAACTCTCTCAACGAGTACCGCTCGCAGCTCGTGGAGGAGGATGCTAAGGACCTTGAGGCCAAGATGTCCGAGCTCCGTGAGATTGTTGCCCGCGCCCAGGCTGGTGACGAGACCGTTGACAAGGACCAGCTTAAGGCTAAGACTGACGAGATGCAGAACAAGTCTCTCGAGGTGTTCAAGAAGGTTTACGAGAACAAGGCCAAGGACAACAAGACTGAGCCCGAGGAGAAGAAGAAGGACGAGTAAATGACGCCAAGAAAATCATGACCGCAACTACACTATATATAAACTTGGTGGAGAGGAGGTAAGATTTCAAAGCTCAAAAAGTCATCGTCTCATTTCATCTCAATAATTTTATTCTCGAGGCTAGCGTGAATGTCCTAATTGTACATAAAATAGTTTCCCAAGATTATGTTTCTTAACTACAGTTGGAACTGTCCTTTTACTTGTAGCTTTGTATTACGGTGTAGTGGAACCATGCCCCAATGTAGTGGTGTGTGATACACAGTCATATCTTGATACCTCATCAGCACTACATATCTATGGCGCATACCGCATGAATGGAGGAATTAGAGCAAAAATTGCCACATTTATTGGCAGAACTGCATGAAAAGCTTCTTACGACCTTTATACAAGACCAGAGAAGCCGCAAAGTCGCCGAGGATATGGCTCTCTCGGCTTCAGCGATCTCGAGATTGAATTGGGGCCTAGGGGCAAGCGCGCAAATGATTAGCTTCGGCTCCCTATCAGCAGAGGCCAGACGCGAACCATCCAATTCAACTGTGTCAAACTTAGTGAGGGACCAGCCAGTGAAAGAAGACTGGGCAGACGCAGAAGTAAGCTCCGAAGGTATGCTCATTGATAACAAACTCGCTGATGCTAAGAACGGCGCAGAGCCACCATCAGTCCGATTGTGCCTGCTGAAACCGATTTCTGTATCTTCGAGAAAACTGTCTAGCGAATTGGATCCTCAATACCGCGTTTTCATACAAGCCAATGCCTACTTGCGTCCCCCAAATCCGTGCTCTCGTATACCCCGACCCTCTGACATCCGCAGAATCGTAAACCAGAGTGTTTACCCTCCGCGATTTACAGATGACGCCCCTGACATTAATCGCATACAGCCAATGCGGCATCGCCAGAGCATAGTCACCACCACACACAATCTAATGTCAAATCGCCCGCGACGGAACTTGCGATTCAGCCATGGTGTAACGAGAAACCAAAATGATCATTTACTAGGTATGCATGAAGAGCTTGGCAATAAATTTGTGAGAGGGCCAACGGCGTCTCTGACCACTTATGCTAGCTACCCACGGAGAAGTAGTCTTCGTCATTAAAATAGTGTTCTGATTCCAACTTGAGGATGCACTATCGAGTCGATAAAGCCACAGAATGGTTCGCGGACACGGTGTAAAGTAGCTCTCTATGTGCTGTACCTGAGCTGCCAGGCTGTGAAGAATTCGCTTTTGGGCCAATGCTAATGGAGAACACACCCGTTATGTCGTCGGCTCTGCCTGTTTTGAAGGGCTGAAGGTTAAGAGCATATCGAGATCCGTAGAGTAGTCTTGTCAGAAGTCTGTTTTGCTCAACACCAATGTCAAGTGAATCGTCAGTTAGCGCATCCGATACTGCTACCACTGCCACGACCGCGTTTGTCGTGAGCAGGCCCTGTATGAAACCTAGTATGTTCTCTGCTGGTTGGCCCGATCCGACTAGGATGTCGGGGGCCAATAATGCTATAGGTTTACCAGCATACTGTTGGAGTCTCTCATTAAGTTTGGTCAGGTTTATCGGTTTCAGTTGTCGATCGAAGAGTGACTCTGATAGATCACAGACCTCAATTGGAGGCACAGAAGCCGTTGTTCGCGCCCGATGGCTCGAATTGAACGGTCTGTCGAATGCGACGACAACTCCTTCGGGGCCCAAGACGTGCGGGATCAACCATTCTGGGCTCGTACGAGGATCATAGGTAATCGTTGTAAGAGATCCTTTCGGGCCAACAATCGGCTGTTCATTGATCAGTTCTTGTATGAGCATTGTATCCTGAGAAAGAAACAGAGAGAACCCAGCTCTTCTCTACATGTAAGTTCCCAATCGACTGGCTAAAAGACTTGGGGAAGAACTACTGTTCTGTCACTCTATCGCGTGTCACGTGCAGCAGAAATTAGCAGGCAGATTAATCAGCTGAAATTTTCCCGGCTTTGGTCTTTCAAAGTCCATCACCACCACACACGCTAAACACTTTTTTTTTACTGTTTGGCAGAAGGAAACCAGTATAAAATGAGTGCTACACTTCCTGCTTTGTCTGGCACCTGGTCTGGTGATGCATTCAAGCCCACTGGTAAACTGAGTCCCACGGTCAAGCGTGCGATTGAGCCTGTTGGCCCTCAGTTCCTGGCTCACGCTCGTAGAGTTCTCCGTAACCGCACCTGGAGTGAGGACGAGAAGATTGAGGCTGAGCGTCGCGCCGCTCTTGCTGTTGACGAAAGCGACCCTGATGCTGATCTCGGAGACGAGGAGCCCACCGCTGAGATGCTTCAGCACGATCCTAAGGACTGGAAGTCTCTCGACCAGTACGCTGTGCTTGGTCTCTCTCACCTTCGTCACAAAGCCACTGAGGATCAGATCCGTCGTGCTCACCGCAAACAGGTTCTTAAGCATCACCCCGATAAGAAGGCTGCCGCTGGTGCCACTGTGGATGAGGACAAGTTCTTCAAGTCTATCCAGAAAGCATTCGAGACACTTATCAACTCCAACAAGCGTCGCCAATGGGATTCAGTTGACAAGAAGGCAAGCGTTGCTCCTCCCAAGAAAGACGACAAGCGCGAGTTTTATGAGAAGTGGGGTCCCGTGTTCGAGACTGAGGCCCGCTTCAGCACTAAACAGCCCGTGCCCATGCTAGGCGATGCCTCAAGCCCCAAGGCTGATGTCGATAGGTTCTACAGCTTCTGGATCAGCTTCGACTCGTGGAGATCATTCGAATGGCTTGATGAGGATGTGCCCGATGATTCCAGTAACCGTGACCACAAGCGTTACATTGAGAAAAAGAACAAGGCAGCTAGAAACAAGCTCAAGAAAGAGGACAACTCACGCCTGCAGAAACTTGTAGACCAGGCCATGTCTGAAGATCCTCGTATCAAGGCATTCAAGGAGGAGGAGAAGAAGGCCAAGGCCCAGCGCAAATGGGAGCGCGAAGCCGGATCCCGTGAGGCTGCTGAGAAGGCGAGAATCGAGAAGGAGGAGGCTGAAAAACGTGCTGCTGCTGAAGCCGCTAGTGCCAAGGAGTCGAAGGAGGCCGCCAAGAAGGCTAAGGAGGCTGCCAAGAGCGCCAAGAAGAAGAACAAGCGTGCGATCCGTGCTAGCGTCAAGCCTCTCGAGGAAGCAACTCCTGCCGCTGAGCAGGCCAAGCTTCTTGCCGACGTTGATGCCCTCGTGGAGAGCCTCGATGACCTCTCCCTTGGCGAGACTGTTGCCAAGCTTGGCACTTCTCCATCCGTCGAAGTTGTCAAGGAGGTATTCACCTCTGGCCTCGCTGCCAAGGGCATTTCTGCGAAATTCTTTGTTTAAATTAACTAGCTCCACATACTGTTAAATCAACATCTGGCACCATCACATAGAAGGAAGTCAGTCATTTGCTCAGGTGATCGCAGATTGGATCAGTCTGCATCTCACTTCGATTTCATACCCTGGGGGCATGCTTATCAGGCCTTACTCACCGTGATCGTGACTTAGCCTTAATGCGTATACTGCATGCTCCCCCTTCTCCTCAGGAATTCGTGCCCGTCACGGAGTTCCAGGCCTCTGCGCCAGCTTCATTTGCATTAGAGGAAAACCCGGTCCTTCATTTTCATCAGCATGGCACTGTATCAGGCTCTTTGATAGCAGACGCCCCACCAACACCGGGTGAGGTGTGGGTGGCTTCTGACGCCGTGTATGTCTGGATCCCCGCATTGGCAAGAGGAAACGCGATTTCATACGGAGAAATAACGCTTCATGGAGCTAAAGAGAATACGTTGTACTTGCAACTAGATTCTGATGAGTCCAGTCGAATACCGGAGTTCAAGTTCGAGTCTCCACAAGCAGAGGCCATGTATTCAGCATTGTCGCGGTGTTTAGAAGCTCATGATTGCCTAGAAGAAGAGCAAGGTGGCTTTGAGCCCACAAGCGATACAGAGCTCCGCTTAGAGGGAGGACAAGCTGATGACCTCGATGATTTGGACGACGATGACGACAATAATGATCCAAAGCAGGGTCAAAGCGGTGCTGACGCGATTAGCGCCAGTACGAGTGTACTTATGCCTGCCTTGTTGCCTCAAAAGCGAAGACGAAACAGTTAAAGCGAAGGGAAAATGCCAAAGCCCAACAGAACAAAGCATAATCTTTACAGAAACAAAAAAAAAAATAGAATAAACATAAAGATCTATAGCTAGCCAAATGACTGCATCCTCTTTAGACTTGATTGACGTCTGACTCTTGTGCCTGGGCTTTGCGGTTCTCTAGGCATCATCGGTGGAAGGCTTTCGTTGTCCCGATCAGCTTCCCTTGCATCTTCAAAAGAGAGTATATGTTCTCTGATTCCTTCAGTTCCGAGCATGAGAGTGCCCTTTGGTAGCGACGTTCCAGTTCTCACTTTGAATTCCGAAATTAGTTCAGATTCTTCACGCAACATGGAGAACATACGCGAGATGCGGCCGATTGCGAGCACCTTGTTGCGGAACTTCTTTCTCGCTACTGTCTCTGGGGCATCCGCACTGGCATCACTCGTAGTCGGGGAAATGTTTTCTGTTGCGATAGTGGAGTCTTCTTTGAGCGCTCCCACACTAGCCGCGCCTCTTGATGAGTTCGTCGAGGCTGAAACTGGTGCAGACACTGGCGCTGACGTAGGCGGTGTTGCAATGGGTTGTGCTTTAGGAACAGCCTTTCGCTGGGGTAAAGCGGGCTTCGCCTCGGGGTCTCGAGATGCAGTTTGCGCAGCGTTAGCAACAGGAGCGGCGGTTATATGGCCACTCTTACCAGTAGCAGTGGCTACTTTCGCATCCGCATCTGTATCAGCGTCGGCCTCAGCTCGTCGTTTAAGCTCTGTAGGGGCAGTAGACGTTGCCAAGACCTTTGCACTTTGTTTCTTATCGGACTCGTCGACCGGGGCCGTGAGCTCCTCCTGAGTACATGTATTGAGAATTGCCATGAGCATTTCACTGACCTTCTCCCCAACAAACGGAAGCGACCAGGTAAATACATCCATAAAGTTTGGAAGGTAGTACGGATGAGGGGAGCTGTTGAACTGCCTTATATTCAAGACATTGTTCTCATACTTGAGCACAGCCGCCTTGTTGTTATAGGCGTCCAAGTAATTGGGCGCGGAGAAAATCGTCATGACGGCCGGGAATCCCGTGGCCTCATTCTTGCGGTACGTCCTATAACCAGCATCCTGAGCCTCGTGCGCCCTGATAATAGAGAGCAGCTTGTTCTTGGCTAGGAACTTGCAGACAGCTGGATATGTATAGAAGTAACTGCATCCACGTGTACTGTTTGGAACATAAAGTGATGCAGCAACGGTGTCTGGCTCGCTCCCGAAGTCCTCGTGAGGGTCGGACCAAAGCAAATCGCAGAATAGTCCCTTTGTTGCTGGCTCTCTGAAGCGATCAATTTTCTCAATGTCTGACAACACCTTCAATTGAGGCGATAGACCCCCATGTACGCACAAAAATTGCCGATTCATCACCGCGGCCAATGGCAGGGCATCAAATGCCTGCATGCAGGCATTGTAGATGGTCTCGGAGTATTTGTATTCACATTCGCGTCTAAATGTGAAATAGTTCGTCAAGTGTCTACATTCATGGTTGCCTCTAAGCAGCCAAAATTGTTGAGGATACCAGATCTTCAACGCCAAGAGATACAAAAAGCACTCTATTCCAAAATATCCTCGATCGACATAATCTCCCATAAATAAGTATCGCGTGGTCTCAGGGGAGCCTCCTACCTCAAACAATTTGACCAAATCATAGAATTGTCCGTGTATATCACCACACACGGTAGCTGGGGCCTCAATGTGTAGCAGATTGGGCTCTTTGGCTAATAGCCTGCGACCGGACTCAATGATACGTAACGCCTGAGAAGCAGCCAGACGGCCCTCGTGGAAGAAATGGTCTTTGAGAAATTCCAGATTGGGCTTGCCATCGGCCGTAAATACGGTCGAGTCATCTGGTATTCTCGCAGCGGGGTATGGAACGTCTTTTACTACACGCTCCTTGGTCGATAAATGACTTCCGTCTGGAGTGACATATATTGTCTTGTCATGAGCATCACTCGCCATAGTTGCAATATCTGTATTGGGAGGCTACCCTATACAACGGAGAAGTTGTAAAGCCAACGAATGGCTAATTCAAGATAAGTTAAAGATAGAGGAATAGCCAGGCAGGGGATTGATATACTTATCCGAGCCAGAGTTGGCTGACTACACAGTGCTTTAGGGGGTGTCTCCCTGTCCCCTTGCTCGTGAGCTGGGTGTGTGGAGATGTCGCAAGCTGTCGAAAACCTGCCTATCGAAAGGGTTGAAATTAGGAGGCTGTACACTGCGCTGCACGATGCACGATTGTTTAAGCTCACCAAGAGTCAGTAAGAGAATAAAGATTAATCGATATATAGCTCCACAGTGTCTGTCATGAACTTGATTTGGCCCGGAATAGTAGCCTGAGAGACCAGTTTCAGCAGCCCGGCAACTGCGCAGAATAATACTGTCTCAAAACCACTCATTTGTCGCCGAATCTGGCTAAAAATCCGTCCGCAGGGGTGCTGGTGATATGATATATGATATAATCCACGTGACCCGACTAATGTGCTCGAGTCCTGGTACATGCAATTGGATACGACGGGGTTTAGTCGACGAACAAAAGAAGCTTTTTAAATGTTGTAGCCTAAATAAATATCATCATCCAGTCCAGAATCTGTTAACAATGCCCTTCACAAGACCAATTGTGGCATCTGCGGCAGCATCTACCGCGCCTTGGGGCCGGCGCAGCGTGACTTGGGGCGGGCCCGTGGTTCCGACCTTGAATAGTTCTACACGAGTATTGGCCCAAAGCCCGACACCAGAGCCTGGCCCAGCACGTTGGGGACTCCATTGTTCTGTGCGATAGGCACAACTCCAGATTAGTCCAACATACCACCTGAACCTCTCCGAATCCCAGATGAACTTTAAGGGCTGCCATTTTACCGGAAATGCAGGGAATTTAACGTGTCTCTTTTCCAAAGCTGGTTGGGTGTGGTTATTCGCAGGGTACTTGTCTATTATCACTCTAGCACACGCAGCAAGAGCTTCCCTTATTTCCCCATTATTGCCATAAGCCCCGTCGCTAGCAGATTGATCTTCGTCGCCACTCGGAGCTTCTATAGTGAATCCTGGAACTGATTGCCTTGAAATGAACTCGGCAAATGCATCAGCTTCACGAGGGCCAAGGTTAAGCTCTGGTGTCACATTCCAAATGACGTCTGCGAGTGACGGCTCCAGGGAGTCGCTCATATTTCCAGCAATAAACTTCCGAAATAGAGCCATTCCTGTTTGCCTAGCATAATCTGGATCTGCAGTCAATGTTAGTAGCACGTATGACGCGATTCTACTGGCCTCAGTCGCCTCAAGGCTCGAGTCAGAGTTCGGTGCTCCTGTTGTCGACGAAGGGGGCGACGACATGACAATATCTGCCAGGGCATCATTGATGACCGGGGCAACTGCCTTGGTCACAACATTCTTGAAAGCTGGGTTAGCCTGAATTGCTTCCCAGAGCAACGAAATGAAAGGCAGCTTCGTATTAGTACCACGTTCTACCAGCTGTTCCGACAATCTACCCACAAGAAACCAGAGATCCTCATCTGCGGTAACTTTTGCGAGAAGCCTCCGAAACCGATTCTTGAGAGGAGGGGCCGGGGCATGCGTTATCACCAGGAGTGCTGTTTCCAAGCATAGTTCCGCGAGGTGGCCATCAGTATCACGGAGCAATGCATCTTGGAACGGTCGATTCCAAATTTTAGGCTCGTAAGCCAAAGCAAAATTCATTAATGACCACAGGGTTTCAGCTCGTAATGCAGTGGGGGACGAAGATGTCCAATAATCAAGTCCGCAAGCCGATGGTGTGTACAACGGCTCTGACAAGACGGCCAACAATGCTCGAAGTACCTCAATTCTATTCTCATTCAATTTTGATCTCTGCGAGTACGATTCGACAGGAGAAGTCTTTCGACCGAGCCCTGCGACCCAGATACAATCGTCGCCAGAAAGAGGGATTGTGAAGCCACGCATCAATAGCATATCGCCAAGCGCATCAACGATGCGGGATCCAATCGTTGGCATATCTGTCGTCCAGACAAATGATGACGACCATGCATGTCTGGCTCTATCAGACGGACGCTCGTAGACAAACGGGAAGACGCGTGCGACAATTCGAAGGCAACCTCGAATCTGGGGCTCCACACCACTACCAACTGCAGCACTTCGAGCTAATTGTGCTAGCCGATCGGTGACAGATATTAGGAGAGTCTTGAAATTCTCTGGGCGCAAGTCACGGATTCTTCGCACGTCCTCTGGGGTAACAATTGAAAACACCTCATGAGCACTTGATGTGGGTTCGAACAACGCCGCCCAGACTGAATCGTCACGAGATATATCAGGCGTCGTCCATAATGATGAGAATCGGGTCTTGAATGCGACCCGTGACTCTATGTTTCCCATTACAACAAGTAAATCTCGGTTGTTTGATCAAGCCTGAGTGGCAGCGCACACTTCCAACTTTAGAGATCACTCCGCCTAACTGTACTAACTTAAATTTCTCACTCATCAGCTTCTGACCTGCTGTAGTTGGGACTTCCTGCTCAGGCTTGAGGCAGTTGGACTATATGCATCTACACATATGTGGCTCCAGTACACAGTCTAACTGTTCACAATCGATGCGTTCAAACTTCGAGTCGGCCACGATTTTTGAAGCACTTAAACATTAAGGTACATGTCGTCCGGACACGTTTTCAACCAAGAACTCGGAGTGCACCAGGTGACTTGTTGAAACGCTCACTTTCTGGTCAATTTGAAATTGTGCCATCAGTTACTTACATCGCAGTCGCTTACACGTATTGGGTATCGTGTCCGAGTGGTTAAGGAGATTGATTAGAATTTTCCAATTGAAGATTATCAATTGGGCTCTGCCCGCACAGGTTCGAATCCTGTCGATACCGGATAATCTTTTTTTGGCTTACACTCGAGTAAGCTTCCTTTTTATCACTCCATTGCAGGCCCCTCCGCACGCGAATGCAATCGATACATGCTTTGACAAGTTATTAAGAGTAACTAGAAAACGCTAAAGCGGCGGAACGTATGTACTCCTTAAATGGCCCGCGCACAGCCGTTTAAAGTCCTTGGGATTTTGGTTGACTGACTCAGTGGTGTTGGAGTGAACATGTCTTGACAGTCACGCTACAGTAAAACAGGGGAGGGGCCTTTAGGACCAAATGGCTCCGAGGCGAGAGAAAAACTGGAATGTTTACGATGGCGTGTCCGGACGCATTCGTAAAGATGTGCTCGACACCACTATGGCTCGCGATTATGCTGGTGTGAGGCCTTCAATGGCTCCTGATGAGCTACTGCTGAAGTTCCAGCGTATCGATGAGGTACCTTTCGAGGAACAACCCGACCTTCCGAGTTCAGAGGTGCTTAATGCTCTCCATTACTACGCGTCGCAGGCGATGCGCAAATATGGCGAGCCAGCGTTACGGATGTATGACGACACGGCGCTGGTCGCAATGGGTGTAATCGTGGAGGAGATCATTAAGGATGCTTTGGGCCCGAACGGTCATCTGGTATGGGCTCAGGATAAAGGAGGTGATTTTGCCAAGAAACATTACGCTAATGATGACGATTTTGAGGAAGACATAGAGGAGGAATCTTATGAGGCATACATGGCTAGACAACCCCAAGAATGACTAGAGATGTTTGCAGGAAGCAACTGATACCAGTCGGTGACTTTGGGGCACAATAAGGTTGAGATTAGAGGCTCTGAAAATATAAGGTTTCTTTATTTGCATGATGCTGGCATGATCCCTGCACCTGCCGGGAGGGTTGGTGGCTTCGCCTGCGGATAAGGGAAACGATGGCTATCTCCGACTCTGGCTACGAAAGAACGACAGAGAGCTAACGTCAAAGTCAAGCTACGTTGACTTGTACCGTACTGTTCAAGGTCTACCGCGAAAAACAGCTTCTAGCATGTCGCGATTCATTCTTAAGGCAGTATTGAAGATAGCTGTTCGCATTGCCTGATTCGTTCGTTCTGGTGTGACGCGCTTGAACCTCCACTTCTTTCAATACCATTAGTCGATGGCAGCTAGATAGAAGTAGCTGCCGGCTTGTTTCGCGCTTCTCTGTGCCTTGTTTCCTGAGCAGTGCCCATGCCCTCGGTATCACTATTATCGTCCCAGTCCTCGATAAACTCAAAGCCATCAACTGTCTGGTTCATGCTCGTCTTCTTATCGCACAGGGCCCTATAAAAAATATCGTAGCGAGCGGTCAAGTCTAATTGTTCCCTGTGTGTCGCGAGTTCGTCCGAATACTGTCTAGCCGTG